>JAQFVV010013854.1:0-68087 GCA_028023455.1 Epiperipatus broadwayi
TGTGAGCCTGGGAGATGCCGCACCTAAATTTCAGATATCTAATGTACTATATTGGGACTTTCACCTTTGAGACATAAGTTATGGAGTCCCAAATGGAAACAGATGTTTCAATATAAACTCATCTGCTCATATAATATATGGATCTGAAACCACCTCTATTATGTATAAAAAATGCTAAAAAAGAGCTGTACAAAAACTAAAAGATAAAAGTGTGTTTAGAGTACACCAGATTCTAAGATCATGTGCAATCTCTCAGACAAAATATCACTGATGAGCCACAAAGCTAGAAACCAGTCTGGGAACATCGTTAATGGGTAGGTACCTAAGGTAGGATTTGATATCTAAATCTTTTGAGGTAAGTCTTTTGATTAATTAAAGGTTATATTGAGTGACATTGTAGTATGTAATCTGACCACAGCTTTAAATTTTCAATAATATTTAAAATGAATGCAAAATAATATATTGTAATTAAATTAAGGTAAAATACGCAAAATAATTTAACTGGAAAATATTTTTGTAAAAACTGTTTTTTTTTTATTTATGATTATTTGTTAATCCTTAAATAATTTCCACTATTTAGTAAAAAAAAAGAACTAAAGAATATTCAACCCTTTTTTTTCAAATAAAACTAAGAATTACAATGCTAATATTCAATTATTTATAAATACGATTAGGGGGGCAATGGCCTTAAAAAGTTATTTTCTAGTTGTAAATTGCAAAATTTTATTTTTAAATGAAAAATTATATCTTTGTAAAAAGAAAAAGTTGGAATTGATGGGGAATAAAAGAAGAAAAAACAATAATAGATTTTTGCAAGAGTAAAAAGTACGAGTCATTACAATTAATTTAATCGCCAAACAAAACCAAAATTGGATAGGAATAGATTTTAAGGCCACTAATCTTCGAAATTATATTATCATTTTTTCTAAAAACGTGGCTTGAGAATCTAATTTTTCAATTGTGACAGCAAAAAAAAAAGTAGCAGTCTATTTTTAGATATTTCTTTTAAATTATGACTCCTATAGGTTAAATCATAGTCCAACTTTTGTTAAATACTTCTTGAATTTTAACCCCTGAGGAGACGGATATTAACATTGTGTGCATGTCCACGACTTCATGACGTCAGTTATTACGCTTTTGAATGTTATCCGTAAGATCTCAATTTATTTAAATTTGTAGATTTACATTTTTTTAAAAAGTAAATCTACAATAGCAACACACACTCCTTTTTCGATACCCACCGCTTAGGGTAAGTTACTTTTTGTTGAGTCAAATACATAAATAGTATTGTAGTTTTTTTTAAAAATGCCGTTGTAAAATTGCACGTGATTATATTGACGTATTTATATTTTTTATTCAACTATCTATTACAATTTTCCCGAATTTTTTATAAAGAAGAAATATATAAAATTCATTTCTAAAACTGGATTTATTTTGATAAAAGCGAAATGGAAAAATTAGTGGGAAATGTTTAATGTGTTTTAAAACTGATATTTTTTAAGGTTCCATAAAAGATTTTGTGCTTCTTTATACGTGTGTGAAGATGGGCAATCGGAGAAGCATTTTTTTGTTTCAGTTTTGGCAAGTGATAAAAAAAAATCATATAAAGGAAGCTCAATAAACAAAATATTAGTCGATAATCACAGTCTCAAAAACTAAAATGATTTTATAATATATTTAGTTTTTTCATTTGATGTTTGTTTATAGAGCGTATTGTATATGCACAAATTCTAAAAAATAAATCCATTTAACTTAAATTTAAAAAATTTGATATTTTTGAAAAGTTAAACGAGCATAATTTTTTTTTACTCTAAAATATTCTTAATACAAATATCAGATTTTGAAATAGCAACAGTTTTTAAAATCTCATCTCAAAAATTCTAATCGCACTTTTTTTTTTTAAAAAAAAATAACTTTTTTGCTTCCATTTCATGTGAATTACTGAAATGTTCTTTACTTTCTAAATTATCCAAATAAATTGTTGTTACGTATTTACCAGAATTTAAAATATGAAATAATATTTGTTTTTTATGCATTCTTTATTTGATTTCTTCAATGAAAAATATTTGAGCTATTTATACTCCTGTTTGTTAATACTGATCGCTACCAAATACAAAGTTAAATCCATTTATGTTTAATTTAGTATTCACTAAAATAAATTTCTGCGTACTCTTTCATACACACATGGTTATTTAAGATATGATAATTTAAATTTTGGAATTCAAAGCCGGATAATGAAGTTAACTATTAAATATACATTTTTTGAATTGTAAAATTAAAGATTTTGAAAAATATGAAATAGCAAGAAAAACAAATTATAGAATAGACAGAACTTGTTTTGAAACGCAAAATATAAGATGAAATGGCGATTTTGTGCCCAAAAACGGAATTGTTGGTGTTTGATAAGCATTTGTTTTATTACATGTGAATATTTTTTGTCAAGAGGTACTACAATTTTCTTACATTGTATATATGCTTTGTTCGTGTTAACTAATGCTAAATTATCTATCGCTTTATAATTCTGAAAAGATAATTATAAATAGTGCCTTATCAAATTTTAATATGATGAAAATTAAGAAAATTAAAATAGGAAGATCATATATTCTTATATAATAAAAGTAACTTAACATTTAGCTACTTAGAAATCATGATGTGATATTTGGCGAAAAGTAAACTTAGAGTTTAAATAATTCTACCACACTATTGAATCAAAAAAATCACGAACAAAAGTACTCACCTAAATTTGACTCCAATCCAAAAATAATAACATTTTTTTACAAATACATACTAAAACCTGAAAGCATAGCATACTCTAATAGTCAAATATTAAATTTAATTAATAGAAATAAATATTAATTTAAGGATATCTATCTCAAGATTATATCGGTTTTGAATAATTTAAAAACTATCAGTATATATGTAATTTTTTAACTAAAATATATTGATAAAGTATTATTAAAAATAGTTTTAATTACTAGACACTGATTTAATTAACGCTAGGTTCATTTTAGTTTATAATAGATTTTTAATAAACATACTTTTAAATGTATTAATTAACATTAAAAACTTTTAATAAATAATAACAATTTTTTTTTAAATTCTCTTGCAAGATATTATGGAATCAACATATAAAATACATAATTATTCCAAGTTTTAACTTTTTTAATATAATTAGTTCTATAAATAAAAAATCATAATTTGTAACAAAATTATATATGTTAATTGAAACATTTAATAGAAGGGATTTGGAACTCAGACTTTCAAGTTTTCATATAACTTCATTCCTCACTACACAAGGGGAAAATGACCCCCAGTATTTCATATTTATATGAAAGGCAGTATTCATCAGTTGATCCCGAATTGTCTTCTCGTATTAGTACTATTATAACAGAATCAGTTTAAAATTAAGATAACAAATCATCAAACTTTGGGCTATCAGGGTTTCAATCTTAATCACTTCAAAAAAAAAAGCCATCCATATCATTGAAAAATCTGATGATGGAGAGTCAAAGCTCCTTAGTTTATGCCAATATTATTGTCATCCCATGTTGAGCATTAAGTCAAATTCCTTCTAATTACATTGTTTAGTATAATACAATATACTTGTATTTAAATATCAAGTATATATACTTTACTATAATGAAATGGCTAAATATTGGGATTTTGAAAGGGGATGGGATAGCCAAATCTTGCAAGATTTTGATGGGACAGAAAATTATTTGTTTATTTTAAATATATTGGTTCAAAATAAGAAAGAACTTATTTGAAAGAGATTTTATATATGCATATTAATATTTTATTTTTAAATCAATTTGTAGTTGTGTTTTTGTAAAGGGTTCTTTCATCAACCATTATAATAATTGGAAATTGAATCACATGTTTAAAAATAGTGATTTCATGTGTCACTCTACACATTATTTTGATATTCAGTGGCCTCGTTTCCCATATGTCACCTCAATTATTATTATATCTTAGATCATCATTTCTTAAAATTATTCATTGTATGGACATCCAAAGTTTAGTATAAAACCATATTACTGAAGCCAGCAAGCTTTTTTAAAGTGCATAGCAACTAATGCTAGTAGAGAAACAATCTAGTCCAACACTGTTTTGAATATAATGGCTGCATACATGCTAAATCAATGTATTAATGATGTAAATGAATTTATACCACCTCAGTCAAATAATAACAAAATTTTCAGGAAATGCCATTGGGGAAGGCTACAACTAAAAATAAAAAATATCTCCTACTCATATATATATGTATAAACAAAATTGATCTCCTCTCCCAAAAAAGTAATGTTTAAATGACAGTGTTTAAACAAATTCCCGTTTGTCTAAGTTCATTAAAATTACAAAATTCTTATTCTACTGTATAAACTTTCGACTTAATCGTGATTCTGTATTTCCACTCACATTATTCTTTAACACTTAACAACATTTCAAGAGCCCAATCGCCATATGACTCGAATCTTTAAAAAGGTTGATTCTAAACCTGTTTACTACATTTAAAAATCCTTAACTTACTGTCTGGAAAGGTCTTTTTGATACTGACTAGTGAAATGTAAACAAGAACATGATTTAAATTGGAACTGGTTCGTCATTATCCATTTTCTAAAATGCTTATTTGGTATAGTTCCAGAACAAACTTGTTGAATCATAACACTATCCTCTTGGGATTGCTGGGAGGATGCAATATCCATTTACTCTCGCCAATGTGAATTTTCTCAAAAAAAGTGTTCAGTAAGAATTTGCCTAATATTTTTAGTACTTCTAGCATTAATGATAGCATATTTAGATGGATGTGGATCAGTAAGTTTATCTGTTTGAAGCCATTAGTCCAGATTATTTATTTTTTTTAATATTTACGATTTCTTTATTGGTATAGTTATTTATGAAAATTAATTGCACAATTCAATATTTGTAATAAATTGCTTTTTCAATATAATCAATTTATTTTAGTACACAATTCCGATTAAACAGCTTTTTAAAAAGACATTCATTATGTTACCATGAGTATTATTTTAAAATTTAAAACTAAACCGATCTATTAAAAACGAAAATTTTAAAATATCTATTTCAAGAGATAGTTACTGTGTGCAGATGGAAATCTATTAAAAAAATTATTTATTTAAAAATCTAAAAGATTAGTATTTTTTTTATTGACAAATGGTGATTAATTTACTACTCAAAAGTAAGGTTTGAATTTTAGGTATAGAAGTGATTAAGTTCTATTAAAATATAATTGAATGCTAAGTAAATCCAGCCTTCTGAGGCACTAAATGACTGTAAGATCAGATAAGAGATAAAAATTAAAGATTGTTTCACACATTTGGGCTCAAGAGATTAACCAATATAAGCAGTAAACAAGAGTATAGACCAGAAATGAAAGCGATTGATAATAATAAGATCTAAGATGTCATAGTTCCTATCGAACTCTAGAATTTGTGATAAGAGAGGCGCCAGAAAGTATAAAAGACGTAAATAACGCCAATACCCTGATCAAGTTAATCTAATGAGTTACGTATACGCCGTGTATTGCAGCACTCTATGATGGGAGAGTCTTGCAACAGATTTAGTCTCTTTGTAGGTATCCAAAGAATAGAATTGAGTGGCCTCACGATGATACTGTTCCGACACAACTAATGGCAATAGTGGCTTAGCTTCTGTTATACTTACAAATGTGATCATAGTGACAACTTCCATAAACTACGAAACCACAGGACTCTAAAAGATTTACCACGTAGAAGCTCAGTGCGAATCCGTAGATTATATTTTGAAACAAACTTTCAACTATATCCTGGTAGTATCTTGTTAATGAACTCTTATCTGACTATCAAAGTAGTTTTAAATCCAGTTATTAATATTTTTTTACAGCTGTTTGCTTTAATAATTTTCATTTTTTCTTTCTTTTTGTTTGTTAACTAAATTATTGAATTTAAAAGTTGCATAAATGTTTGGTTGTGTGTAGATTTGTAGGATTATGTTAGAGCCTTTAGGTAGTGCTCAGACTGTTTGAAAACTTTTAGTTGAAGATGTGTTGGTGGATAAGAGGCACGAGTAGCTTGAAGTAAATATGATGCACTTGATTCTATCTCTATACCATGTTGTTAACGTGGTAATATATTCAGATTTGAATTGGTATGGTCATGGCTAGTCATCAGAATGTCATTGGATCTTGTTATATACTCCATGGCATTAGATTTGCTTCAGTAAGATATGATATGGGACGCCAAGATCAGCATCCCCCTTCTCATAGAAAGCATCCTTAAGAGGAGTATTTTCTATGGGATGCATTTCGCACAGATAGAGCTGTAAGCCATTCTCGTACTTGGCAAGGGTCACTCTCTTTAATGATATCATACTGTAAGTGGCATCAATGAGCTTAGTTTTTTGCATGCGATCATTCATCTTGGATTGATCACATCAGTATATAAATAAACTGGCATTTGTTTAAACAATTTAATTTTATAGCTTGAGAGCAAAGTGAATCAGGATAGAGTGCAGACCATGCATTTATTTACATTTATCAAAGATTTTTCAAATTGTATAAATATTCATCCATGAATTATTAAAATATCACTAAATCTGCTTTAAAATTATGGTGAATAAATAAATTAGCTAGAAATATTTGTTTATTCTCTCAAGATTATATATGTGCATAATAAATGGTTTAAAAGATAGAATTCACGTAAGATATTTGATTATTCTTTGTTCTTTATTAAAAATGTATCTTTAAAAAGTTATATATATAATCTAGCCATCCCTGAGCTTAGCTTTAACCAGGGCATAATAGTTAAAGTAAAGAGAATCTTGTTCAAAAAAGTATCTCGCCTATATTATAAATTTAAACTTCATCTAAAAGACCGGGGGTGCTCTAGTATGAAGACAGTGGAAGAGTCATTTAATCGAATGGGTTATAGTTTATTAAACATTTGATCTAGGTGAATCATATCACTGAAAAATACTTTCAATCATCCCAATAAATGTATCAAATAAAATAGGTACAATTTTTAAAAATCTCTCATCATGCATAAAAATCGCTTATTTTTTCTGAAAATTTAAACGGGTTCGTTTTCTTCACTAATGCATAGTACATATTTCTTTTATTTGAAATTTAGTTTTCCGTGAATTCAATTTGCATTTCTTAATACCTTATGAAACTGAATTTCCTATTTATTGGATCAGATATATCATCACCATAGATGGATCTTATGATAAGTTTGATATTTTCTATTTTTAAAGTATTCATTGAAGCTAAGTTTGGTTTTATTAAATATCCTGGCATTTTATTTGATCCTCAAATTTCAACTAGGTTGTATACTTCTAGCAGATTAAAACTTAATATCACTGGTCTATAAAACTTCGACACTCATCTCTTTTAGTAATACAGAAATGATAAATATTAGGATTGTGGAAATATTTCAAAAGTTTTAGTAGATTTTAGGGATATCCTAAAACCTATCAGTAACTTCACTAAAGGTATATTGTCATGTTTGATGGATTTTAAAATTAGTGCTGCAGAATATTTTTTGGAATCAATATTGTAATGGATGTTTAAGATACCATTGCTAAAAATTAGTAGTTTTATAGGGTGAAGAAAATAAAATAAATTTTTATATAAGGTTTTCGTTTGTAAAACTTGATTAAAAGCTTTAAAATGTTTCAGTCAAAGAGTGGTATGAAGGGCAAGGGAATTATATTTTATTACCAGCAGTTATGTTTCTTAATTTATACTTTTGAAAAAGAGAAACCAAGCACTTTTTTTTTTTGCTTAATTTATGTAAAAGTAAAGTGTACAAATAGATTGAGTTTTTCAGATTTGGAGATTTTAGATTGATAAGGCTAATTAAAAAGAAGAAAATAAAAAGAAAGAATTTTCATTAGTTAATTTTAGATCCTGTGATTCGTAAAAGGCATTTTATTTTGTTAATTAGGATGAACTATTAAGTTATCTAGATCGGCTCTTTAAATTTTAATTAAAAAAGAAAAGTTTGGTATTTAGTTTTTAGAGATGTTATCCGATATAGAAATAATCGAATATTGGCCATTGATCATATCTAGGAGAGCTTGAATATTTCAGATCATAGCTGTATACTATAACACGACAGATACAGACACTACCTCGTCCTGACAGTGAGGATTGCACTTTATCCTGCTAAAATACTTGAAATAATCTATTCGCATATTCTGAAAGCTGATCTGTAGTAATCATCTCTACTCAGAATAAACATTGTAACCTACAGCAAATATATTTCTTTACCATGACGTGCTAAGCTTTTTCACAGATAGTCAGGTGGATGATCCTGTAAAACTCCATTAACTGCCTTCAACGCTATAAGAATGGGCATGCTCTGTAAGAAACTATGATCAACAATCCTCTCGCGTTGCCTACTGTCAGTGAATCAGAGCAACTAATCCAACCTAGTAGGTCCAGTGGACAGCATTGTAAATAAATTATGCTTATAAAATCTCAATATTTTGTAATTTAACAGTTAGTCTTTGATTTGTCTCCCTTTTTTAAATATAGATGATTTTTTTTGTTATGATCTTATGTACCATTTCGTTTTCTTGCTTGATTTTTTTTAATGAGGCAGTTTTCAAATCCTACTACTCGTCCGTCCTATTTAGGTCTTAGTAAGTAAGATAAGTAGGCTGATGTATAATCTCACATTCTTTTTTATAGAAAGAGCAAGTCTGATGTTGCAGACTATTTTAATACTTCTGGCTCAAGGGACTCACTTTATTATTAGCCTTCTCTTATGTTGTGAAACTTCATTTATAATAGCCTAGTTTTAAATTCATTTAAGCTCAATTCACTGATAGTGCACAACAATGCCAACCTTTCAGGACGAGTTCCCAGCCTAGCCTCACTCGTAGGGAGGCCACCTTGATTGAAGTATAACCTTCAACACTTATTATCATTAATTGTTTTAGGTTTACTTATTGCCTATTCATTTGTTGTTGTTTAGACACCTCAGATGCGGAGATTCAGCTCTTTCTAACCGTAGGCTATAAGCTATGGCTAAATCTCTTTTCACGGAGATCATTTCTAATACTTATTGACATTTCTTATATTTAATGGTTAGATATTTTTACTTTCATGATGAAAATCTGCTTTTAAGCTTTATTATAAAATATTTAAATTTAATTTTGATCGACGTAGGTGTAGGCACATATTTTATGTGTGTCTTTGAAAGATTTTCATATTTAGATTTTATGTTTATTTAATCAATACTTTTAATAAAATATTATTTATTTATTCACACTACTGAGTTGGATTTTGCTACCTTTTCTGCACTTCACCGAATAAAACATGAGATCTCATTTGCTTGATTGAAGCTAGTTCCTGCACATCTGCATTTCTGCAGAATTTGCATACTCTTAAAATAAAATTGGGTCATCTGAATTTTCGACTAGTGGCTCTTGCGGTTGGGCTTCTATGGAGTCTGAAGCTTTTTGTCCTGTCATATAGATATATTTTTTTACAGCTAAACTGGGAGCCATATTCCAAGGCTTCCCACTGAGATACTTTGTCTCGCAGGTTGGGAAAAATAAACAGAAATGTGAGTCAATAGGTGAAAGTTAGTAGAATCGAGTTGATGGAAAGATGTGGTAGTTTTGGATTCAAGCCTAGATGTAATGTTTTGATATTCAAAAAGAGATTTGTTAGATTAGTTCGACGCCCCGCAGCTTCTCTAAAAAGCAAAGAGCTTACTTGCTTTGTAAAAATAGTAATAGTAAGTTGACTTGAAGATTAAACAAGCTAAAAAAAAATCGATGAATAAAGACTGAGACAAAGTTCACTTGGTGACCATAAAAGTAGATTGTAATGGGCAGTTTTAAGTTTATTTGAAATGGAAGCTAGTTAAGAAGAGGTTTAGAGGAGGGATAGCTGGAGAGAGCCCAGTTTCATTTGAACACCATGCAGATAGTGAAAGAAGAGAGTGAGACAGACGATGATGAAGTTGATAATAGAAATGAAACAAAAGATAAACAAAACAAAATATAGATTAAACGGAGTCACAAATTCACATACTGGAGGAGATGATAGCAAACGGATAATTTTAGATAGTAAAATATTTAGTATTGTATGAGCAAAATCAGCACATTGACTTTTCAGAGACAGATCCAATAATAGAGAATTCAGAAGTTATAAAGAAGAAGAAGGTAAAAGATACGAAAGATGAATTAGACACAGATAAAGCTAGAATATGCAAGAGTAGATAATAGAGATAGTTATATGGTGAGATTGCATGCAGAGCTGAGCAGTAGATAGAAAAGCAACCTAAAAGACAGTAATAACAAAAGAGTTTCCGTGAGAACGCAAAGAATAAATCAAGTTAAAACATCTAGTGGTTATGAACATGAATTTGAAAAGAAGAGAGTTAAGAAAAGTTGATGAGTATGATTTTAAGTGGCAGAAATGTTATCTATAGAGCAATTCCTATCTGAAAAGACTATAGAAGAGGATCTGCCAACTCCCTTATTAACGAAATATGGACAGCATTGTACTACATGATGAGTTTAAGACTTGGCTAGTAAAGGTCAAGATATACGCAGCTGCAAGTGATAAAATAGAACGAGATAGAGACAAGGTCAAGCATAGATTATATATGCAATAGAGAGGCAAAAGTGAACGCACATTGTGAGCTACGATAGGAAAGAACCGTGCACGCAAGTGATATGGATCGACGGATGCTAAAAAAAATAAAGATTTGTTACAAATGATTCATCAATGTGAAGAGAAACTTATTTTGACGTAGTGTGAGCCTGAATGAACTTTGTAAATAATATTATGTATTTCACAACCAGAGTATGTGTGGTGAAACAACATTTTAAATTAAAACTATTTCTTATGTGTTAAAGTATAAAAATCGCAGTTACATTGTTAAATAGTTGTTTTAATAGAATGCACAGAAGAAGTCTCGAAAATTTATGTTAGTTACAAATGATTTAAAGATATTATATGTGGATGATTTGACTTTGTTTTTTAAGTGGAGAAACAAATTCATAGAAAAACTAGGTTATGTGGTAGGCATACAAATTTAAAGTTTTTTTTTGTGGTTTTATATTGAGAGGCAGTTAAGAATGATTGTTTAAAGACACCATTACAAAATTAGAGTTTTATAAGTGAAGAATTTTCAACAATGAATTTTTATATAGTTTACAAAACTTGATTAAAAAGTTTTAAAGCATGTACCAAATATAAGATATTTATAAATGGAATTTAGATTTGAATACCATTGCGATATTTGGTTTTTTTTGACGTTTGAAAAAAAAAAAAAAGAAAACCAAGATTTTTTTTTTTTTTGCTCATTTAAGTAAAGTGCAAGTGCTAATTAGATTGCTTCAGATTTGGGGATTTAGATTGATATGGCTAATTAAAAAGAAAGAAAACAAAGAAAAAGTAATTTGGTCAGTTAATCACTGGATCTGTAAAGGGAATTTGATTTTGTTAATTAGACAACTATTGCTATCTAGATCGTAATTTTTAAATTTTAATTAAAAGAAAAGTTTGGTAATTACTTTAAGAGATATGATTCAGACATAACAGGCTGAATCAGCATTGATTATCTAGGACTCAGCTTTCAATACTTTCTGAGACACTGCCACGCAAAGAGACATCACACGGGTCCCGACAGGAGAATGCACGAGCCCCGCACAAATACTTGAGAATGATTTCTTCTGAAAAGCCAACCGTAATTACTCTCCTCCTATCGAACATTGGAACCCACAGCAAAAATATTTTCTTACCATGATGCTTTAGCTAGGATAGGTTAACGCGTCTTCTGTGTTCCATTAACTGTTTACATTGCCATAAGACACGGCTCCAGCTATTATTCCAACCAACTCGCCCAGTTTCCTATTGTCAGTGAATTGAGAGCAACTAACCACTCTAAGAGGTCTAGTGCACTAGCATTGAAATAAATTCATTATGTAATTACATTTTGCAATTTAAATAATGTTATCTTGATTTGCTTTTTTTAAATATAGATGTTTTTTTTAAGTTATATCTTATGTAATTCGATTTTTTATTTGATTTTTTTTAACGGTATGTTAAATTTCAAATTTTATTTATTAAAATTATTCTATTTGGGTCTTAGTAAGATAGTAGTTTATTTATATTATTATTCTTTGTAGAAAAGGTCTGATTACAGACTATTTTTTAATTGACTCCCTATGCTGCGGACTCCATTTTTATTATTAGTTCTTCTTGTTAGAAATGCGAAACTTTATTTATAATAGTTCTTAGTTTTATTCTTCAGCACTGCTATGACGCATTTTATCGCTTTAACCCTTTTCAATAGGTAGATCGCGGAGTTCCTAGCTTCAGCTCTCAGAAACCGAAAATAATCGACAAAAGTAATAACTAACACTCTTTTTTTATTATTGCCACTGCCTTTGGAAAGCAGACGTTTCGACATGCTTTATATAAACTCAAATATGAGATCCGAAGCCTTTTCTAACTAAGTTATAAAGGTGAAGCTTACTTTCCAGCTGTCAGCAGGTTTTTATTCTTCACTATCATTTCCTCAAATTATATTTAAATTTACCTTGACAGTATGTAGTACATATTTTAAGTGTGCTTTAAAGATTATTATTTAGATTTATGCTATTTAATCATACTTTTAATAAAAATTATTTTTATTTATCTATCTACTTAGTTGATTTTGTTTTCTGTTATATTACTTTCCAACTCACTGAACAAAACATAGATCCATCTGCTTGATTGCTAAATTTCGGGCATTATTTGACAAAATCTTGTAATTTCTTAAAAATAAATGTCTCAGTCCCAAAATTTCGATATTTCGGCCGTTTAGCGAAATCTCTGTCCGGGTTATATCTAATGATCGGAGGACGAAACATTTCTCTGTAGAAGACCACATATTCTCTTGATGACACAATTTTATAGAATTTAGAAGAGTCTGATAATTTGAAAAGATGTCATTATGAACCAACTAAGGTATCACAAATCCTAAAAAATAATAGCAAGGATAAAGTTAACTTATTTCTTAGAAACACTTTGACAAAATAATTAGGTACACCTTTTAAATATTGAAGGAACTTCAAAGTAGATCTATTATATAATGATTAAATAATTTAATGATTAATACTTTTATGTGTTAAAACAATATAATATTAACACAACATGTCCAGAATTTTATAACATGCTAAGAGAAAATTGCCAACGCATTGCGTTGCTAAAAAATGTCTATTCATTCTCACTATTTGGGTGAACATTATCTTAATTCTGATTTCTAAACATTCACTTTATAAAAACGCAAATGTATTAACATTCATGTTTGTAAATAAATCCGAACATTATGCATTTTATATCTTCAATTTTGATCATTTAAAAATACCAGACATTTCGCTTCCATGTTCAGTATGATAACATAGTACAGATCATTCTCTTAAATTTACACAGTGCATATGGATCCAAACTTAGTAATAACATAGAATAAAAGTAATAAATAGGATTTGAAACTATCTATCAAAAGATTTTTCATATTTAAGTAAATACGACCCATGTCGTAATTAATCTGATTATGGCCATTAATCATGATCATGAATATGGCAAAATCAGCCCTTAATAATTTCACATTAAAATGAGGAGTTATTTCATTTAATCATGTATCTGCAGCTTTAAAAGTGTGCGCTCTCCCCAAATCATTGTAACTAAAGAAAATTTGATCTAACATATTTATGGACAGATTCTAAATATAAAATCTCTAGCTATTAAGTACTTATTAATTTCGTGATCTTGTTTTGTTTAGACAGATTCTTATGGACAAACTTTCGCCACAGTATCGTAATGTCATTCGCACTAACTTCATATTTTTTTAGATAACGATTGGAAAACTTTTTTTTTTTTTAGCAATAATTTAATTACAATATTCAGAGAATATTGAGCCCGCCCGCGCTCCATGCAGTACCTAGTCAGATAAGATTTAATTAATTAGGGATATACGTTAATCCACATGATGATGATTGCTTCACAAGGTTGTTAATATAGCTAATTTGTAATCGGTATATATTTAATTGAACATCGACATAATAAAATATCATCCTAAAGACATTCCTTGGAATAAACGCTTCTTTCTCTTGCTGGGCAAATTATTTTGTAACGCAATAATTCAGTTCTACCTGTTCTTCTGAATATTTATAAATTTTCCCGAATTATCACGTGTAATGCTATGGTATGCTCCTCCTTTCCTTTTTACTTTATTTACAAATACAGACTGGATTTAATTTGTCCATTTTTACTACTTTATTTTATTCCTCAATTTCAATCAACGTATTAATATTTACTCGATCTATTTTAATTCAATTTTAAATATTATTTCGCTGAAAAACGCAAAGGATTAAGTACTCCTTTTTATAAATAAAATTTAATTTCAATTCTAATGAATAATAAAAAATTTAAAACACGCATTTATATGGTCTTCACACTAATATAATAAACAATACAAATATATAATAAAGAATATAATTCAAATGAAAAACATTAAATAAATTATCGTAACTCACTGTTACCTCATACTGATAGATTACAATTATAGTTTTCATTATAACCGTAGTGTTAAGAACTTTTAATTTAGTTCGATTCGATTTTTATTTCAAATAATTCTGACATGCATGTATTAATAGCATCTAGGTATGATTTTCTTGTGTTCATCGGTGGGAAACCTCCTCTTTCGGCAGAGATGGCTACTCGCTTTTTTCGAGATTTCCAGTGAACGGAGCGAGTAGTTTATAGTCTTTGACGCGGGGTTTGTTTCCTTTCTAATTCACCTTTATCGTATTCATCTCCTTTTCCAGGTAGATCTGGTTCTGTAACGGCGTCCTTTCTTCTCGCAGCATTTTATGAGTTTAATGGTTCAGAGGAGATAGGACCAGCAAACGCCCCGGGTGTTTAGCCACTACTCATGCCACATTCTTCGATTATTATCTTTTGTTGGGATTTAGTGCGCTGTAATCAGTCAGTTACTTCTTCTCAGCATGGGCTTTGCTTATGAATGTCTTAATTGCCTCCTTCTTTTCAATTTTATCTTACCAATCCATCTGAATTTTTTTATTAGTTTAACATTTTTCCACTTTTAATTACAATTTTCATTTCAATTTTTCGGATACATTTAATAGCTTCAATGCCACTCAATTGCAACATTCTCTTTCATTATTTTTTATCTCGCATTGCTTGGAAAATTTGGTACAAAGTTTACATTTTTAATTTTGTAATTATAATTAATTTCTTTCATTCTTTTAGTCATTGAATGTTACTAATTGCAAATATTCCTTTTCTTCACTTTTATTCTTGTACTCAAATCTATTTGAAATTTGGCATAAGTTTGCTTTTTAATTTTCACAATTATAATTGCTTTCGCTCTTTTTATTTATCGCGATTTTCTTATTTAACAAAGAAAAGAAGAGACGCCGCTCAGACTTCTCTAATCTTCTATCATTATTTAGCTTTTTCCTCTTTTTTAAAATAAGTTTTAGAATCTTTTAACTAAATTTTTTCTCGCTTTTTTTTTTTTTATTTCTTTTAACTTAAATTCTTCTTTATTAATATTATTGGAGAATCAATAATAATATAATATTTATGAGTTTCAAGACATTTATGTGATTATCGTGATACGTAATGTCCCATTTTGAATTAAAAATCTACTGGATAGGCTATTTAATTTCTATCTTCATTATATATATTTTTTTTTTTCTTCTTGATATAAATTTAATGGCACCTGTTTAGAGCGTCACTTTCCTGTATGATATTCGTATTCCCATTTGATTTATTTAATCAGTTCAAACACTTTTAATCTTAATGGCCCTAGAGCCAGAGCTGATTTTTTTTTTTTACTGAAAGAAAAAAAAAATCAACTCTCTGTGCAGAATAATGTTCGGTGAGATTAAAAGTGTTTGGGCAGTTCAAATAAATCAAATGGAATGCAGATAGTTTAACCTAGTTGTCTCTCTAAGATAATCTCATCATACGGAAGTGATACATACTAAACGGGTACCATTAAAATTTATATCAAGAAGAAGAAAAAAAAAAAAATATATATAGTAATAAAGGAAGATAGGGGTTAAGAATTAAAATGGCTTGACCTCAGAAAACAACTCCAGTAGATTTTAATTCTTAAAAAATGGGGAGCGGTGTAATGCGATATCTACATAAATGTAGGCTCGCATGTATATATTATTGATTCTCAATAATATTAATAAAGAGAAGGGTTTCGTTAAAAGAAATAAAAAAAAAAAGAAAGAAAAAATTTAGTTAAAAGGATTCTAAAAACTTATTTTAAAAGAAATTAGAAAAGCTAAATAATGATGAAAGATTAGAAAGGAAAGGGGAGGGGTGTAAAACTGAACGCGTCTCTTTCTTTCTTTGTTAAATAAGAAAATCACGTGTAAAAAGAACGAAAGAAATAATTATAATTGTGAAATTAAAAAAAGTAAACTTGTACCAAATTTCCAAATAGATTGGTACAAGATAAAGTGAGAGAAAGGAATGTTGCAATTAGTAACATTCAATATTTAAAAGAATGAAAGAAATTAATTATAATTGTAAAATTAAAAATGTAAACTTGTACCAAATTTCCAAATAGATTGGTACGAGATAAAGTAATGAAAAGGAATGTTGCAATTAGTGGCATTCAATATTAAATGTATCAAAAGAATGAAATGAAAAATTGTAATTAGAAATTGGAAAAATGTAAACTGTATAAAAAAAATTCCAGATGGATTGGTAAGATAAGAATGAAAAGGAAGGAGGCAATTAGAGACATTCTATAGCAAGACAGCTGAGAGAGAAGTAAGCAGAGCTGATTTAGAAGTAACCGGTTGTGTTTTGTTTTGCTGGCTAGAATTTAACAAAGATAATAATAGAAGGGTACGCTGACATGGAGGGCTAGTGGCAAACACCGGGCGTTTGCTCGGTCTATCTCCGTCTAACCATTCGCTCACTACTTATAACAACTAAAATGCTGCCGAGAAGAGACCGCCGTTACAGAACCAGATCTGCCTGGAGATTCGAAGTAGAATGTTAAAGGGATGAATACCGACTAAAAGGTGGAATTAGAAAGGAAACAAACCCACGTCAAAAGACTATAAACTCTCACTCCATTCACTGGAACGTCTGAAAAAGCGAGCAACCATCTCTGCAAAAGAAGGGAAGGTTTTCCCCCTCGATGGTTGACCCGACATTGGAAAAATCATACCTAGGTAACTATTAATACATGCATGTCAGAATTAATTTGAAATAAGAAATCAGTCAGAACTAAATTATTAAAAAGTTGCGCAACACTTCGGACAGTTATCATCAAAAGAACTTATGATTGTAATCTATCAATGTATGAGAAGGTAACAATTGAGTTACGATAATTTATTTAATGTTTCATTTGAATTATATTCTTTATTGTATATTTATGTATTTATTATGTTAGTGTGTGGATATATATGCGTGTTTTAGGATTTTATTATTCATTAGAATTAGCGAATTGCAAATTAAATTTTATTTATAAAAGGAAGTACTTAGTCATTTGCGTTTTCTTTTCTCTACCAAGCGAATAACTATTTAGAGTGAATTAAAAGTAGATCAGTGAGCTAACACGTTGATTAATTGAGGAATAAAATAAAGTAAGCAAAATGGATAAATAAATCCAGTCTGTATTGTAAATAAAGTAAAGGAAGGAAGGGCTATAATTTATATTCCTGCTGTACCGTGATAATTCCGGGAAAATTTATAAATATTCCAGGCGCTGGGCAGAACTAATTATTCGATACAAATAATTTGCCCAGCAGAGAAGAAGCGTTTAATTGGGAAATATAATGCTGGGATGATATTTTATTATGTCAGTGTTCAATTAAGAATATATACTCGATTTTAGGGGTGTATATTGGCTTCTTGCTTGTGGTAATCATCATCATCGGTGGTTAACCGGTCGATCACATAATTAAGTGCGGCTGGGGTCTTTAACCGCACGGCGGTGGTGTTACAGTATATTGTAATTAAATGACAACTTATTGCTAAAAAAAAAAAAAAGTTTTCCAATCCGATTATCTAAAAAACAAAACTATGAAGTTAAATTATTTCTGAGAGATGACATTACATTACTAATTGGCAAAGTTTTTTGTCACAAGAATCTGTCTAAACAAAACAAGATCACCGAGTGGCATTACTGTATGTAGAGTTTTGCCTGTTTTAAGAATCTGTCTATAAACATATTGGAATAGGATTTTTCTTTTAGTTACAATGATTTGGGGAGAGCACACCACTTTTACTTCTGGGCCATGTTAAATGAAATAACTCCTCATTTAATGTGAAATTATTAAGGGCTGATTTGATTTTGCCATATTCTATGATCATGATTGTGGCCATTAATCCAGATTAATTCCGACATGGGTCGTATTTTCTACTTAAATATGAAAAATCTTTGATAGATGGTTTCCAAATCCTATTTATTACTTTATTCTATGTTATTTGCCTAAGTTTTGGATCCATATGCACTGTGTAAATTTAAGAGGATGATCTGTACTATGTTATCATACTGGTATGGGCAGGAAATAATCTGGTATTACTTAAATAATCAAGTGAGATATAAAATGCATAATGTATTCAGTTTATTTACAAGCTTACATGAATGTTAATACATTTACGTTTTACATAAAGTGAATGTTTATAAATCAGAATTAAGATAATGTTCACCCAAATGAGTGAGAATGAATAAACATTTTTTAGCAACACAATACGTGTACCAATTTTCTCTTTATGTTATAAAATTCTGGTTTATGTTGTGTTAATATTATATTGTTTAACACATAAAAGAAATATTAATCATTAGAATTATTTAATCATTATATAATAGATCTACTTTGCAAAAGTTCCTTCCAATATTTAAAGGTTATTGCCTAGTATTTGTCAAGTGTTTCTGGAAATGGGATTAACTTTATCCCTTTTCTTGCTATTATTTTAGGATTTGTGATACCTTGGTTGGTTCACTAATGACTTATCTTTCAAATTATCAGTGAATGGCTACAAGTTCTGTAAAATTAGTCATAATAAATCAAGGAAATGAAAATGATGAGTCTTCTATGAAGAGGAATGTTTCATCTCCATTCATTGGGTAATATATTATACCAGACAAAAGCTTTAGACTCGCATAAACTGACCGCCAGGGCGCCACTAGTCCGAAATTTGGAACTAGACATTTATTTTTAAGGGGTTACAGGATATGTGAATCGAATGTGCCGGACTAGCTCAATCAAGCAAATGAGATCTATGTTTTGTTCAGTGAGTTGGAAAGGTAGCAACAGAAAACAAAATCAACTAAGTAGATGAATAAATAAATAATTTTATTAAAAGTATGATTAAATAAACATAAATCTAAATAATAATCTTTAAAGCACACTTAAAATATGTACTACACATACATACGTCAAAATTAAATTTAAATATTTTATATGGCTTTGAGAGCGATTTTCTGTGCGTGAAAGAGTGCAAAATACTGACAGTAGCAGAAGTATTAGTAAGTATTCCGTGATCTCACGTAAGAAAAGGGAGGTTAGCTTCCTGCTTATAACCCATAGTTAGAAAAGGCTGAATCTCCGTATTTGAGATTTATGTAAGCTTATGTCGAAACCGAAGAAATGCGAAAGTAGCTTCCAAAACATTAATAATAATAAAAAGAGTGTTGAAAGTTATTACTTTCAATCGATTGACCTCCCTCTGAGTGAGACAGGCTAGGAGCTCACGATCTACCTATTGAAAGGGTTAAAACGATCGTACGTGCCCCTAATAAACGAATTGGAAGCTTGAAGAAATAAAACTAAGAACTATTATAAATAAAGTTTCATGACATAAGGAGAACTAATAATAAAATGGGTCATGAGCCAGAAGTCAATTAAAATAGTCTGTAATATCCAGACTGCTTTCTATAAAAAAAGAATGTGAGATTATAAATAAACTACTATCTTACTTACTAAGACTTAAATAGGACGGACAGTAATAGGTTTGAAACTAGCACTCGTTAAAAAAAAAAAATCAAGCACAAAGAAATCGAATTACATAAGATATAACTTTAAAAAAAACATCTATATTTAAAAAGGGAACAAATCTAAGATAACATTATTTAAATTGCAAAATGTGAGGTACCTTAATAATTTATTTCAATGCTAGTGCACTAGACTTCTTAGGTTAGTTCGTTGCTCTGGATTCACTGACAGTAGGCTTGGGCGAGTTGGTTAGTGGTTTCTTTGGAGCCGGTTCTTATGGCAATGTAGGCAGTTAATGGAGACACAGGACGTTCGAACCTGTCCTGGCGAAAAGCTTAGCACATCATGGTAAAGAAAATATTTTTGCTGTAGGTTTAATGTTCATTCTAGGTAGAATAATTACTGGATCAGCTTTCAGAATATGCAGGAATCATTCTTTCCAAGTATTTTGGCAGGAATCGTGCAATTCTCCTGTCAGAGTTGGTGTCTGTCTCTTTGCGCTGGTGCAAGTATTGAAAGCTAGTCCTAGATAATCCAATGGCCTGATTCAGCCTGTTATATCTGAATCATATCTCTTAAACCAATTACCAAACTTTTTCTTTTTAATTAAAATTTAAAAATTCTCGATCTAGATAACAATAGTTATCTAATTAACAAAATAAATTGCCCTTTACAGATCTAGGAATTAACTAATGAAAAATTCTTTTCTTTTTGTTTTCTTTCTTTTTAATTAGCCTTATCAATCTAAATCCCCAAATCTGAAAAGCAATCTATTTGTACACTTTACTTTTACATAAATTTAACAAAAAAAAAAAAATCTTGGTTTTCTTTTTTTTTTTTCAAAATTAAAATTAAAAACCAAATATAACTGTGGTATTAAAATATAATTCCCACGCACATAGATATATATTTGTACAAGCATTTTAAAAAAACTTTTAATCAAGTTTTACAAACGAAACCTTATATAAAAATTTATTTTATTTTCTTCACCCCTATAAAACTATAATTTTTGTAATGGTGTCTTAAACAATCATTACAACTGCCTCTCCGTCATCACAAAAAAAAAAAAAAACTTAGTTGACTTTGCTCTGCCTACCACTAACCCGTTTTCTATAAGTTTGTTCTCACTTTAAAAAAAAAATCAAATCTGTCCGACTACCCTAACGAATACTATTTTAAATCATTTGTAAATAACATAAATTTTCAGGAATATACTGGCGATCTATTAAAATAACTATTTACAACAAAGTAATACAACTACGATTTACACTATACTTTTTATTAAATAAAAATGAACATAATTTAAAATATTGTTTACCACACATATATAGTTGTAATTACATAATATTATTTACAAAATTCATTCAGGCTTATCACCTACGTCGAAATAAATTTCTATTCTCAACTCGTAGTCCAATTACAAATCCTTTGTGTTTTTTTTTTTTTAGCATCACGTCCGATCAATATCACTTACGCTCGGTCAGGCGGTTCTTTCTTTATTCTTACTGACTCTCTAATGTACGTTCCTTTCCCCCTTCTATCTATTCCTTGTTTATAATTTATTGCCTTGTCTCTTTCTCGTTCTGTTTTATCTTGTAGCTCGTATATCTTACGACCCTTTAGCCAAGCAAAATATATTTGTTCAATGTGTCCCACTTTAGTACAGCCCACCTCGTTAATAAGAAATGGAACGAATCCCTCTTCTATAGTCTTTTCAAATAAAATTGCTCTATAGATAGCTTTTATCTCTGCCTTAAAATCATACTCCTTAACTTTTTTCTTAACTCTCTTCTTTTCAAATTCATATTCATAACCACTAGATATTTTAACCAATTTATTTTTAGTTTCTTGCAGAAACTCTTTTACGTTATTCTCTGTCTTTTGATTTGCATTTTCTATCTCACCACCTATCTGCATGCAATCTCTACCAGCTTCTATCTCTATTTCTATCTTGCCTGTTCTAACGCTATCCTGTTCTAATTCATCTTTCATGTCTTTTGCCTCTTCCTTTACTATTTCAACTTCCTGAACCTCCTTATTCGAATCTTTCTCTATGGCGTCAATAGCTGCCTGATTTTTGTCAACTGTCTTCAATATTTCCTGTCTCATTCCTTTCATTTCTGCTCTCAGCTCCTCCAGTATTGTTTGTTGACTCCGTTTTATCTATATTTTGTTTTGTTATATTTTGTTTCATTTCTATTATCAACTTCATCATCGTCTGTCTCACTCTCTTCTTTTTCTACTATCTGCAGGTGTTTAAATGAAACTGGGCTCTCTTCCCAACCTGCCTCTCTATCGCTTTCTTCTTTAGCTTCCATTTTCAAAATAAACTTAGCTCCATTAAATCTATTTTTTTTTTATTCCAAATTACCAACTGAACTTTTCTTTTAAATCTGTTTATTAACGTTTTTTTTTTATTTATTTAATCTTCAACAGCTAACTTTATTTTATTTTTACAAAGCAAACTTAAACTCTTTACTTTTTTAAAAAAAACTTTACGAACGTCGAACTAATTAATAAACTCTTTTTGAATATCAAAACATTAAATACGGACAGATCCGAAACTACCTGCATCTTTCCATCAACTTCTATTCTACCACTAACTTTATTTCACCTATTTTCGCCTACCGTTTCTGTTTATTTTTCCCAACCACCCGAACAAAACATCTCACGTAAAGTTTTAATATCGGCTCCCACGTTTGGTTGCGCCAAAAAATACTATCCTATATACCGGACAAAAGCTTTAGACTCACATAAACTGACCACCAGGGCGCCACTAGTCCGAAATTTGGAACTAGACATTTATTTTTAAGGGGTTACAGGATATGCGAATCGAATGCGCCGGACTAGCTCAATCAAGCAAATGAGATCTATGTTTTGTTCAGTGAGTTGGAAAGGTAGCAACAGAAAACAAAATCAACTAAGTAGATGAATAAATAAATAATTTTATTAAAAGTATGATTAAATAAACATAAATCTAAATAATAATCTTTAAAGCACACTTAAAATATGTACTACACATACATACGTCAAAATTAAATTTAAATATTTTATATGGCTTTGAGAGCGATTTTCTGTGCGTGAAAGAGTGCAAAATACTGACAGTAGCAGAAGTATTAGTAAGTATTCCGTGATCTCACGTAAGAAAAGGGAGGTTAGCTTCCTGCTTATAACCCATAGTTAGAAAAGGCTGAATCTCCGTATTTGAGATTTATGTAAGCTTATGTCGAAACCGAAGAAATGCGAAAGTAGCTTCCAAAACATTAATAATAATAAAAAGAGTGTTGAAAGTTATTACTTTCAATCGATTGACCTCCCTCTGAGTGAGACAGGCTAGGAACTCACGATCTACCTATTGAAAGGGTTAAAACGATCGTATGTGCCCCTAATAAATGAATTGGAAGCTTGAAGATATAAAACTAAGAACTATTATAAATAAAGTTTCACAACATAAGGAGAACTAATAATAAAATGGGTCACGAGCCAGAAGTCAATTAAAATAGTCTGTAATATCCAGACTGCTTTCTATAAAAAAAGAATGTGAGATTATAAATAAACTACTATCTTACTTACTAAGACTTAAATAGGACGGACAGTAATAGGTTTGAAACTAGCACTCATTAAAAAAAAAAATCAAGCACAAAGAAATCGAATTACATAAGATATAACTTTAAAAAAATCATCTATATTTAAAAAGGGAACAAATCTAAGATAACATTATTTAAATTGCAAAATGTGAGGTACCTTAATAATTTATTTCAATGCTAGTGCACTAGACTTCTTAGGTTAGTTCGTTGCTCTGGATTCACTGACAGTAGGCTTGGGCGAGTTGGTTAGTGGTTTCTTTGGAGCCGGTTCTTATGGCATTGTAGGCAGTTAATGGAGACACAGGATGTCCGAACCTGTCCTGGCGAAAAGCTTAGCACATCATGGTAAAGAAAATATTTTTGCTGTAGGTTTAATGTTCATTCTAGGTAGAATAATTACTGGATCAGCTTTCAGAATATGCAGGAATCGTTCTTTCCAAGTATTTTGGCAGGAATCGTGCAATTCTCCTGTCAGAGTTGGTGTCTGTCTCTTTGCGCTGGTGCAAGTATACTAGCTGATGCAAGTATTGAAAGCTACTCCTAGATAATCCAATGGCCCGATTCAGCCTGTTATATCTGAATCATATCTCTTAAACCAATTACCAAACTTTTTCTTTTTAATTAAAATTTAAAAATTCTCGATCTAGATAACAATAGTTATCTAATTAACAAAATAAATTGCCTTTTACAGATCTAGGAATTAACTAATGAAAAATTCTTTTCTTTTTGTTTTCTTTCTTTTTAATTAGCCTTATCAATCTAAATCCCCAAATCTGAAAAGCAATCTATTTGTACACTTTACTTTTACATAAATTTAACAAAAAAAAAAAAAATCTTGGTTTTCTTTTTTTTTTTTCAAAATTAAAATTAAAAACCAAATATAACTGTGGTATTAAAATATAATTCCCACGCACATACATATATATTTGTACAAGCATTTTAAAAAAACTTTTAATCAAGTTTTACAAACGAAACCTTATATAAAAATTTATTTTATTTTCTTCACCCCTATAAAACTATAATTTTTGTAATGGTGTCTTAAACATCCATTACAATATTATTCCAAAATATTTCTGTAATAAATTTTGAAATCCATCAAACATGACAATATGCTTCGATGAAGTTACTGATAGGTTTTAAGGATATCTAAAATCACTAAAACTTTTGAAATATTTCACAATCCTAATATTTATCATTTACGATGACCCTTAAAAGGATAGTGTCGAGTTTTATAGACAGTATTTAAGTTTTAATGCTAGAAATATATATAGCCTAGTTGAAATTTGAGGATCGAATAAAATGCCAAGATATTTAATAAAATAAACTGTTAGCTAATGAATGGCTTTAAAACTAGAAAATATATCAAACTATCATAGATCTATCTATGTGATGAGAATATATCTGATCAATAAATAAGAATTAAGTTTCATAAAGAATATTAAGTAGTACAAGTTAATTCTGAGAGAAGCCAAATTTCAAATAAAAATATGTGTATACACAGTGTGACAGAGAAACGAACCACTGTTTAGGGATTTTAGAAAAATAAGCGTTTTTATTAATGATGAAAAGGATTTTTTAAAGTATATATTTTATTTGATACATTTGTTGGAATGTATTAGTACTCATGATATGATTCACCTGATCAAAGTATTTAATAAACTATAACAGTCGGTCAAAATGACTCTTCCACTGTCTTCCATACAGGGCACCACCAGGTCATTTGAACTTGAAAAATTTATAATGTAGGCAGATACTTTTTGTTAAGATTCTACTTTTATTTTATCAACCATTATGTCCTAGTCGCTAAGCTCAAGGGATAGCTGAGATTTATAATATAACTTTTAAAGATACATTTTTAATAAAGAACAAAAATAATCAAATAAGCCACTGCCAGTAATTATCACACAAACATTTATTATGCACATATATAATCTTGAGGAATAAATAAATATTGCTTTAATTTGTTATTATTATAATTTTAAACTTAGGTTTTGATATTTTAATAAATTCGCAGATAGATATTTTATACAATTTAATATTTGATAAACGTAAATACGCTGCATAGATTACGCATTTATATACTCGATTTTTTTTAACTCCAAGCTACAAATTCGTGTTTAAACAAATGCCAGTTTATTGATATACTGATGTGATCAATGCAAAATGAGGATGTTAGCATACAAAAAAACCATGCTAACGGAAATGGGCACCTGCAGCATGATATCATTAAAAAAGAGAATGACCCTTGTCCAGTACAGGAATGTGCATCTGTCTGGCGAAGTAATCATTTGGAAAATATATATATTAAGGATGCTCTATAATGGGGGATTGCGGTCTTGGCCGTCTTACTATCATCACCCAGAGCGAAAGGAAATCAATGTCGCAGGGAATATAACTGCGTCCAATGACAACACGATGACTACACTTTTTGGCCATGCATTCAATTGAATATAATGCCCTGATGCTAACATGGTATAAGAGAATGAGAATCCAATGCATCACATTGACATAAAACACTCGTACCTCTGTCCACCAACACAGATTCAACTATGAGACAAATAGTCTGAAACTTACCTACTTAAACTAACATAATCCTACAAATCTATGCAACCATTTATGCCTAACTTTAAATTTAATAATTTAGTTAACAAACAAAAAAGAAAAAGAAAAAAAAATGGAAATGATTAAAGCAAACATTATACATAAAAAAATATTAATAACGGATTTAGAATTCTTTTGATAGTCAGATAAGAGTTCATTAAAAGTCACTATTAGGTTACTAGTTGAAAGTTTGTTTAAAATATCTACAAGTTCACACTGAACTTCCCGTGATAAGTCTTTATGAATCCTGCGGATTTCTGCAGATTTATGGAAGTTCATCCTAATGATCACATTTTGTAAATTGTCCTTGGAAACGAAGCCACTATTTGCCATTCATTCTGTCTGGAACCATCATCGGGAGACCGCCTCAACTGGTGCATACAAAGGAAACTAAATCTATTGCAAGACTCCTACATCATAGAGTATGCAATACAGCTGGCTGTCATACGTAGATTAGCAGTCAGATTAATTAATGAATTCATTATTTCGTCTTTTATAATTTCTGGCCTCTCTTATCACAAATTCTACGGATCGATGGAACATGACATCACTGATCTTATTATTCCTGATGTTTTCATTTCTGGTCTGTGCTCTTATTTCTGCTTATATTGGTCAATCTGCTTCAGAGCGGGAAACAATCTTTAATTTTTATCTCTTATCTGATCTTACAATCATTTAAGTGCCTCAAGGGCTAGTTTGCTTTGCATTCAATTATATTTTAATAGAACAATCACTTCTATTTTATAATTCAAACATGACTTTTGAATAGAAATTAATCAACATTTTTCTTAATAAAAAAATACTAATCTTTAGATTTTTAAATAAATAATTTTTTTTAATAGTTTTCCATCTGTACAATAATGTATCTCTTAAATAGGTATTTTAATTTTTCGTTTTTAATAAATCAGTTTTGTTTTAATTTTAAAATAATATAACGGTAACATAATGAATGTCATTTTTTTAAAAGCTGTTTAATCAGGTGGTACAAGCAAATTTATTATATTGAAAAAGTTAATTTATTACAAATATTAATTATGTAATTAATTTTTATAAATAACTATACCAATAAAAGTACGTAAATATTAAAAAGTAAATAAATATGATTTTGGACTAATGACTTCAAGCAGATAAACTTACTGACCACATCCATCTAAATATGCTATCATTAAATATGAGAAGTACTAAAATATTAGGCAAGAATTCTTACTGAGCACTTACACTGAGGAAGAGACATTGATAGAAATTAAGTGGATGTGCATCAGACAGCAATCTAAGGATAGTGTTATGATTCAATAAGTTTGTTCTGGAGTTTCTCTAAATAAGCATTTTAGAAATGGATGTGACGAACAGTTCCAATTAATCATGTTCTTTGTTTACATTTCACTAATCAGTATCAAAAAGGAAAGACCTTTCAATTTACTAACGTAAGTTATAAGTTTTTAAATGTAGTAAAACAGGTTTTGAATCAACCTTTTTAAAGCTCCCAGTTATATGTTGATAGATAACGAGTGTTAATTAAGTGTTAAAAGAATAATAATGAGAATTAAATACAGAATCACAATTAAGAGTCAATTCATACAGTAGAATAAGAATATTTTGTAATTTTAATGAGCTAGACAAACAGAATTTGTTTAACATAATCATTTAAGCATTACTTTTTGGGAGAGGAGATCAATTTTGTATGCATATATATGTATATATGAGGTAGGAATATTTTTATTTTTAGTTGTAGCAATTTTGCAATAGCATTCCTGAAATTTTGTTAATGACTGACTGAATGGTATAGAGTTCATTCTACATCATTGTACATTGATTTGGCATGTATGCAGCCATTATATTCAAAACAATTATTGGACTTGGATTGTTTCTCTAGCATTGGATACTATGCACTTTAAAGCTTGCTGGCTTTCAGTAATATGGTTTGCTATACTTTGGATGTCCATACAATGGATAACTTTAAAATGATGATCTAAGATATAATAATAATTGAATTGATTATGAGAACGAAACCACTGAATCAAAATATCTTCAAGTATTTTGTGAATCATATTTTAAACATGTGATTGAGTTTCAATTATTATAATGGTTGATGAAAGAACCCCAACGCCAACTACAAAATTGATTTAAAAAAAAATATTATGTACTTATATATAAAATCTCTTTTTCAAATAGTTCTTTCTTATTTTGAACCAATATATTTAAATAAACAAATAATTTTCACAATCCATCCAAACTATTGCAAGATTTGACCATCCCGGAATAAACTTAAAAAATCCCAACATTTCAACCATTTCATTATAGTCGTATACATATACTTGTTATATTTAAATACAAGTATATTGTATATACTAAACTTAATGTAATTAGAAGGAATTTGACTTAATGTCAACATGGGTATGACAATAATATTGGCATAAACTAGGGCTTTGACTGCTCCATCATCAGATTTCCAATGATATGGATGGCTGAAGAGTTTGGGGTGGAGAAGATTGAAGCCTATTCTTTAAAATTTGATGATTTGTTATCTTAATTTAAACTGAGCACTGATTATATGTATATGCAGAAGATGATGATCAGGATCAACTGATGTTCAGCACTAAATATGAATACTGGAGATCATTTATCTGTATGTAATTGTGTAGTGGCTGTATAAGATGAAATGAAGTTATATGAAACTTGAAAGTCTGAGTTCAAATCCCTTCTAATTAAATATTTGTTAACATATATAATTTTGTTACAAAATTATGATTTTTACTTTCGAGAATGACTATAATTAAAAAGTTAAAACTTGGAATAATTATGTATTTTATATGTTGATTCCATAATAAAAGTCTTGCAAGAATTTTAAAAAAATTGTTATTGACATTAAAGTTTTAATGTTAATTAATACATTTAAAGTATGTTTATTAAAAATCTATTATAAACTAAGATGAACCTAACGTTAATTAAATCAGTGTCTGGTGAATTAAAACTATTTTTAATAATACTTTTATCAATATATTTTTGTTAAAAATTTTTGTATACTGATAATTTTTAAATTGTGCATGTTTACGTATAAATATTGAATGGAGTATCTTTAAAAGGAATATGAATTTCTATTAGTTAAATTTAATATTTGACTATTAGATATGCTATGCTTACAGTTTTTAGTATGTATTTGTAAATGTTATTATTTTTGGATTGGTGGTCAAAGAAAGGTGAATGCCTGGTGTGAGGTGCCAAGCATGGTTCAGTATTGTGGTAGAGAAATAGATTTAGTGGTAAAGTTTACTAGATAAAAATTACCAAATATCACATCATGACCTCTAAGCAACTAAATATTAAGTTACTTTTTATATATAAGGATAAGATGATCTTCCTATTTTAATTTTCTTAATTTTCATCATATTAAGACTTGATAAGGCATATTTATGGTGCATCTTTCAGGTTCATAAAGCATTAAATGAGTAGCATTAGTTAACACGAACAAAGCACATATACAATGTAAGAATTAGCTCCTTATCTAGATAAAAAATATTCACATGTAATAAACAAATGCTTATCAAACGCCAAACAATTCCATTTTTGACCAAAATAAACAATTTCCATCTTATATTTTGCGTTTCAAAACAAAGTTCTGTCTATATCTATAATTTGTTTTTCTTGCTATTCATATTTTCAAAATCTTTAATTTTACAATTCAAAAGCATTAATATTTATGTATTCAACTTCATTGTCCAGCTTTGGCATTCCAAAACCAGAATTATCATATCTTAAATAACTATGTGTGTATATGAAGAGTACACAGAAATTTATTTTAGTGAATACTTAATTAAGCTGCCATGGACAACTTTTATATTAGTAGCAGTCAGTATTAACAAACAGGAGTGCCGGCTCAAATATTTTTCATTGAAGAAAATCAAATAAAGAAATGCATAAGTAAATATTATTTCACACCTTTAAATTCTGGTAAAATACGTAACAGCAATTTATTTGAATGAACAACTAAACTAGAAAAGTAAGGGCATTTCGGTAATTCACATGAATGGAGAGACCAAAAAAGTATTTTTTTTTTTTTAAAAAAAAAAGTGCGATTAGAATTACAGATGAGATTTTTACAAAACTGTTTGCTTATTTCAAAATCTAATATTGTATTAGAATATTTTAAGTAAAAAAAAATTATGCTCGTTCAACTTTCAAAAATATCAAATTTTTGTAAATTTAAGTTAAATGGATTTATTTTTTAGAATTTGTGCATATACAATATACATATAAACAAACATCAAATGAAAAACTAGAAAACGCTATTATAAAATCATTTTTAACGAAGGTTTGCGAGACAATAAAAAAATTATCATTACTAATATTTTGTTTATTGAGCTTCCGCTTATGTGATTTTTTTCCTCACCGGACGGAAACAAGGATAGCTGCTCCAGCAAATTCGTTCCCCTTACAATATTCCTTTACACAGTATAGGGAAACACAAAAGAATCTTTATGGAATATACAAAAAAATATCGGTACAGAAACACATTAAACATTTCCCACTAATTTTTTTCCATTTCGCTTTTTAAAATAAATCAGTTTTAGAAATGAATTTTATATATTTCTTTCTTTATAGAAAATTCAGGAAGAATTGTAATAGATGGTTAATTAAAAAAATAATATAAGTACGTCCAATATAATCCACGTGCAATTTTACAACGGCATTTTTAAAAAAAAAACTACAATATAATTTATGTGTTGACTCATCAAAAAGTAACTTACCTAAAAGCAGTCGAAAAGTGTGTGATTGTATTAGTAGATTTACTTTTTTTAAAAAATGTAAATCTACAAATTTAAATAAATTTTAAATAGGAGATCCTTACGGATAACATTCAAAAGCAGTAATGGCTGACGTCATGAGTCATTGGACATGCGCACAATGTTAATATCGTCTCCTCAGGGTTAAATTCAAAAAGCTATTGTAAAGTTGGTTTGTATTTAACCCTAGGGAGGTCATGAGATTTAAAAGAAATATCTAAAAATAGGCTACTTTTACTTTTTTTTTTTGCTGTCTGAGTGAAAATTAGAATTCTCAAGCGTTTAGAAAATGGAAATAATATAATTTCGAAGATTAGTGGCCTTAAAAATCTATTCACATATTTAATTTTGGTTTCTTGGCATTAGATTAATTGTAATGACTCATACTTTTTACTCTTGCAAAATCTATTATTGTTTTTTTCTTCTTTTATTCCTTGAAAATCAATTCAAAATATTTTTTCTTTTACAAAGATGTAATTTTTTCCATTTAAAAAATAAAATTTTGTAATTACAGTTTTTAAAATGCTTGAAAATAACTTTTAAGGCCATTACTTTAAAATAACCGTATTTATAAATAATTGAATATTAGCATTGTAATTCTTAGTTTTATTTATCTTTTTACAAAAGTCAAAGTATGCTAGTTCTTTTTTTTTTTTTAAATAAAGGGAAATGTATATTTTAAAGATTAGCAAATAATCATAAATAAAAAAAAACAGTTTTTATTCTTCAAAATGGTACACCAGTTCAACTATATTTTATAACATACCCTCCATTTTTAATTACAATATTATTTTACATTCATTTTAGAGATTATTGAAAATTGCATTTAAAACAGTGACGAACTCTCCATACTACAATGTCACTCAGTACAACCTTTATTAATCAAGGCATGCAAAAAGATTTGGGTATAAAATCCCTACCTTAGTGCCTACCCATTTGATATTCCCAGACTAGTTTCTAACTTGTGGCTTTCATCAGTGAGGAATTTTTGATCTGAGATTGCACATGATCTTAGAATCTAATTCAACCTCCTGCAGCTACCTTTTATCTTTTTAGTTTTTATACATCTTTTTTTTAGCATTTTGTATACATAGTAAATTGGTTTCAGATCCATATGACTATATGAGCAAATGAGTTTATATTGGAAACATCTGTTTCCATTTGGGACTCATAGCTTTATAGTATAAAGATAAAAGGTCAATGCTGGAAGTTGCATTAGATCCTGAAATTTAGGTGCAGTACTCTCAGGTCCAAGGCTCCTCACTGATGAAATCCTCAAACTAGAAACTAGTCTGAACATATTTGTAGTATTTTGTAAAAATGGCAGACAAGTTTGTGCACTCCAGAAAAACTAGAATTTATTTGAGTTGTTTTTAGATCGTGCTCTGATAACTGAGGAATTTAATTAAGGCAATGACGTAATGGCGATCGACAATTCCAAGAAATATTTGCTGATTGCAAATATTTCTAGATAAGAGACGTTACCTTACTGGACAGTGTATTAATTGCTGCAGTTAACAGAAAGCTATAAAAAGACTGTATAACAACTACGCAGTGTAGTATAGGGAGTATAAGAGTAGTATAAGGCAGTGAGGAGTATTTGAGGCCAGTGTACAGTGCCCAGTGGAAATGTAGTCCATGGGTATAGTTGAAAGGGCTCACAGAGTAAGAGAGTAGTATAGAGAGTATTAGAGGCAGTTATTTGAGTACAATTCCAGTAGAGATATCTCGTGTCAGTGCTTGCGGTTGATGACCAGCACCCAGTGGAAATGTAATCCACGGGTATGGTTGAAAGAGCCCATAGTGATGGGGAGACCGCAGCAGAGATATTGAGAGCATCCATTGCAAGAGAACAGCATGGGAATTGCGAATTACCCTCGTTGAGAAAGAAGAGATCAACTTAGTGAATACAGAGTGTATTCAGTGAATTCGAGCAGAGCATTCATTGCAAGAGAACAGCATGAGAATTGCAAATTACCCTCGTTGAGAAAGAAGAGATCAACATCGTGAATACAGAGTGTATTCAGTGAATTCGAGCAGAGCATCTGTTGCAAAAGAACAGCATGGGAATTGAACTTTAGCGAACTGTAGAAATAGAGTTGTTGTGGACTATTCGCTATTCTGATTATGTGAAATATTGTGAGTCTTTCATAGTATATATTTAATTGCTGGCCGCACAATCACATTTGCGGAATATAACAATATTGTATAAGTAGGCACTAGATAAGGATTTTATGCAAAAAATCTTTTTGCAAACATTAATTACTAAGGCTTGCACTATGTGGCACTACTGTATGTAAAATCAGTTAAAGTCAAAAATGGGTGGGACCAAAGCAAGGATGATCTATGTCATCTATTTTGTTTTTGTTGTATTTGAGAGAAATGGGGAAGAGCAATAGAAAGACTTAAGAAGAGGGGTAGAGATACCATTAACAGGTGGCAAAGTAGTATATACATTATCTGGTCCTTTATTTGTGTATAATGTCTCCTTGTGCACAGAAACTAGTGAAGATATGAAATTTATGCTGAAAATCTGTGCAAGGATGGATAAAGCGATAGGGATTAAATTTAGTGAAGAAAAATCAAAAGTAATGATGATTAATACTGGGAAAAAGGAAGACTAAGAATTTTTATTGGGGAATATAAAGTTAAATGTGGTGAATAGGTATAACTATTTGGTAATTGTCTAAGTAATCAGAGAAATTGCTTGAATGAATGGGAGAAAAAATTGATAAATGAAGCAAAGAAAAGAAAGGTACTTATAAAGAAATTAACTGTATTTTCATATAATGAATATGGTATAGAAGGGTTAACACATAGTAATGATGCATTATGTGTTAGGAAAGAGGTGTTACATTACATAGAAAAAGTACAAAGAGAAATAGGAAGATGTGCATTAGATGCAGATGTGTGGATGACACAGGAAATAATTCAAGGAGAAATGTGATGGTCATGTCTTTATATGAGAGATACAAAATGAAAATGTTCTGTAGATTACAGTTTATGGATAATAAGAGTATAGCCAAAATAGTATTCAGTTGGGTTATGAGAAAAGGATAAGCAATAAGATGGGTGAGAAAGGTAGTATGGTATGCAGAATATTTGGGTAAAGAATTTATGTCATTATACTTATACAAAAGATGGGATGATTGTGCTAGAATTGTTGTGTGTTATAATGGCAAGAAATGGGATAAAAGAATAGATGCATTAATAAAGGAAGAGCGAGTTAGGGAAAGAGTATGGAAAGTAAAAAGAGTTTAAATATATATAGAAGTGAACAGAATATTGGGTGAGAGTTCATTTATGATAATAGCAAGGAATGTAGTTTATTGTTTAAGACTCAAACAGGATCTTTAGCAACAAGGGAATATATACATAAATGGAAAAATATAGGTGTTAATCTGCAAGTTGTGTAAGGAAGATAAAATATTAGGCATCTGTTAAATGAATATAAATGTCTGCAAGCAGAAAGAGTACAAATAATGAAGTTGTGGAATAATAGATATAAACAAGTGATTATACAGAAAGTGGGTTCTTGGTTTTTATGTTGGGTTTGGGAAAAGATAAGGGGGATTTAGATATAAAGGTCACGGAATTGGTAACACTTAGATTGTGAAAATGTGATGGAGCAGGATAGAGAACAATATGGGAAAAACTTAGGGTGGGGAATGGAAAGGGAAGGTAAAGTGGCTAACATGTTTCTCTGGGTATAGTGGCCGAGAGATTCCTGACTCTGAAAAGGGGGAAGTCACAGTGCATTGCATCATTGTCTTAACAGCTTTTGTAAACATAGGAAATGGTGATCATGTGAAGATTGCATATAAATACTCATGGTATTGATTGAAAATGGATATGAACACTCAGACCAATGCACACAAGCTGAATAATGCAGGAGCAACTAATCTTTTTCACTGCCATATTGGACAAAAATGAAACTGTGGGTTCAGTATTGGTAAGAAACACCAACACTTTATAATACATAAAACACTTATTAGAAAAATTAAAGTACTGAGTGAAACCATGAAATTAAATCTAAATGATAGATTACTAGTTTTTGCTTCTTTGACTCATTATTAATAAAAGATTCGATTGTTAAGACATTCATCACTGGCTGATATAGAAGTGTAATAAAATATCTAACAAGAATTTTAAAATTCAGTAGACTACTGTTAATTCGATATTCTTGATAGGATTTTTTTTTGGATTTGTGAATTTTTCAGATCTGTTGAAAATTCAAATAACACTAATTTTACTATTCACAGTTTTTAAGCATTTATTTTATATAGCGCATGTTTATAAATTGTAATAAATTAAAGAGCAGCCTGTCAAGCTATTGTGCATGTGCTTTTTATGAATGTTAATAATAAATGAATACTTTGACTCCCAACACAAGATATAGTATTTAGGAAAGAATAAAATGAATCCACTTATTCTATCCAACCCAAATGCTTATATATGGGCAAATATTAAGTCCTGGAAGTGAAAGCATGAGGATAGACCACTCACTTTAAATTACTGTTTACGATGTCTGAATGAATGACATCGATGAAATTATCTAGAATTTACTAAACGTCATTCTCAAATGAAACTTAAACATATGTAAATAAGCATTTATTTTATATAGCACATGTTTATAAATTGTAATACATTAAATATCAGCCTGTCAAGCTATTGTGCATGCGCTTTTTACGAGTGTTAATAATAAATGAATACATATGTTTAAGTTTCATTTGAGAATGACGTTTAGTAAATTCTAGATAATTTCATCGACGTCATTCATTCAGACATCGTAAACAGTAATTTAAAGTGAGTGGTCTATCCTCACGCTTTCACTTCCAGTACTTAAGATTTGCCCATATATAAGCATTTGGGTTGGATAAAATAAGTGGATTCATTTTATTCTTTCCTAAATACTATATCTTGTGTTGGGAGTCAAAGTATTCATTTATTATTAACACTTGTAAAACGCACATGCACAATCGCTTGACAGGCTGATCTTTAATGTATTCACAGTTTTTATATATTGAAATATAATTTTCCATAATGTGTATATTTATGTTATTAATAATAATATAACAGTTTAAATATTAAACGTGTTTATATTAGCACAATTTTTGACATACAAACGCTTTTAATTTTGACTAGATAATTAAAAGTTTTAAATAGAAAGCATTCCAATTAATGATCATTTATCTGTGTATGGATATCATTAACAAATCAAAATCCATAGTGTTATGGATGTGATACTTTTGTTGAGCTTCTATGGATGTGAAAGCTGGGCAGTGATGGAAAAAGGCAGAAAAAATATTAATGGTTATGGATTAGTGATGGCAAAAACTTTTGAACATACCAAAAAAGAACCACTGGTTACTTAATCATATTAGCTTGAAACTTTTTGCTTGAAATGAATGACCAGAGGGTCTTACTTTAGTCATATTAAGAGGTGATTAATTTATCAGAAAATTATGTTTAGAAAGTTTGATAGTAAAAGATGAATGCAACCAGAAATGAGATGAATTTACTTCAACATCACTATAATTTCCATACTACTGAAGAATTTGAATCCAAGATTTTTATTCTAAAGCAACATCCATGCATTCATTAAGACTGCTGTCTGCTCTTTCAGCTCTTACATTTAGATACACTTATCATTATTTTTTAAGATAATGTTTTTGCTCTACGTTCTTTTCTTCTTTTATAATAATTTTATATACTGACTACAACAAATATTCATTATTACTGGAATTAATCCAAACTAGTAAATCATTCAATATCCTGATGCATGTAGATAGCAATTTACCATTACTTTTATGTGCAGTGGACAATTTGATGTTGTTTTTGGTGATCATTGTTTGTCATTTTTTTTCTTAATCGTTATTTCTTCAGTGAATACATATTTTCTATTTAGACTACCTTACAATATGACTAAATAAGACCCTTTTAAGTTACTTATTTGTTTCACAAAGTACTAAATGAGTATCCATTTATTATTTTAAATTGTTCTCAGAAACACATCATCTAAATTAATTCATATCTAAAATAAGACCAATTATTTTTTTTCTGTTTCTTTTTTGTTTTGTGCTTTTTATCTACCTAATATATTATTTCTATCTTCTGCCATATTCACATTTTAAGTGCGCTTGTTTTAGATCCATATAATATCACATACTAAATATTTGCTCAATGTTAATCTTATTAGTCAGAATATATTTTTATTCTATTAATCTAACATGCTAATCCAAAGTAATGATAAAACTATTGTAAAGTTGTTTTTGGTGCAACTAATTCTGTAGCCAACAGTTATGACTAACTAGAAACCTTGATATCCAGTTATTTTAAACTGGAAATGCAACTCATTACTTCAAAATTAAGATGACTAATTATGTGATAAATTAAAATTACTTTCTGGTGAACAGATGCTCGGTAGTGTTCTCAACTATTTATTTTAAATAAACCAATAACTTATGTACTTCTTGTATTTTAACAATGCTATATATTAAGATATTTGTAACAGTTTCATTTATTTAGCAGTCTTCTTAGAGCTGCTAAACACAATTGTATTATATTACTTTTTGTTTATTTCAGTGCAGTTGTATTTTACATTTCAAAAGAAGACTGCAATGTATTGAAATTATCAGAAACATCTCAATTAAAAATATTGTCAAAAATGAAAGCGGAAATGCACAATTTACTGTTTTATTTTTTAAAAAATAGTTTTGGATTATTTGTAAGAAAAAAAAACAAATTCTGAGTAATCATGATTATTGTGTCAGCAATAACATCGACAGTCATTAATTTCTCTATTTACTTTCAGACAATTGGGTAGAGATTGTTCTTGTTAATAAACAGTAGATCACAAAAACAAAGATTTCTATTCTTGTCTGATTAATTAATAAAGAAAATAGTGTACTAAATCTATTGCATAAAAGAAGGCTAATTAATAAATAACTAATAAAGAACATCTGTTACAATTACTTTTTCATTTGAGTCAATGCTTATACATCCAAGAAGGTTGTGATCTAGGCAATAAAAAAGTGCTGACACAGATAGGGAGGGATCTCTTTACTTTTTCAGATATCATTATTCCTAGGTTTAAAAAATATGTGAGGGCATGTGAAAGGAGATATTTTAAACATATTTAGTAAGCAACTTGTCCACTTCTAAATGAGAGAGACTACCAATAGCTATTAATGGAAATATAAATTAAATATTCTTGGGAAAACATAAATTCAGAAAAAATTGAAAATCATATTTTAATTTCAAAATGAATGTCATCATTAACAAATTCATCTGGATATAAAATAATCCTTCTCTAATGTCCCACACAAAATGACATATGAACTGGAACTCTTGATTTGATATTATAATAATGATATAAAGAATATGTATATCTACTATACTGCATTTTAAAATTTATCACTTTTTAATTAATTTCCCACATATGTAGGGTGACCTTTTGGGATTTGTCCCTATTTTTGATTAGCTGTCCCAGTGTTCCCAAAATGTCTTTTTGGAACTGTTTTATGACGCGATTTTCAAATATAATTATTATTTGTCTTACATAAATAATTCATTGCAAAAATAATAGATTCTTGGCCTTCTCTGTCCATTTCAGTCTCTGCTGTAATATTATAAAAACTTCAGACAAATTCCAACACTAAAACAAAGGTCACTATTACATTATGTGGCTGGGTTCTCTGGCTAGATGTGTTCTCACATCCAACCTCACCTTGGAGCATTCACAGTTGGATTTTTGTAGGTTAAAATTTGACTGCACTTGCACCTGCTTTGATTGACAATGTAGTTTTACTATTTTTTGTTGATATTAATTTTCTATAGTGATAAAATTAATAGAAATATTAATAACCCTAAACAGTAGACAACATGCCAAAAAGGAAGTGTACTTACAATGATGGATATATACAGGAATAGAGTTTTATATATATAAAAAAGGAACCAATGCCATAAAAATGATTGGTTGTTATGATTTTTGATTGAACCAGTCTGGTCATTCTACTCATATGGGAAATGGTGATAATATTTTTAACTAAAGGCCAGGGTTTTGTTTAAACTAGATTCTAAGTTAAATATTTTTGAAGATCCTAACAAAACTAAGCATGCATGTGAATATAGCAAGTAAAATTCTATTGATCAAATAAAGTGAATTCTCAGAAATGCAATAAATAACTAATCTTTAATACAGGCATCATTGTTAATCTAGCAATGCCATTGGTTAAAATAAATCTTCATTTCTGTATTTGAACCAATTAACATAGTGGTATATTTAAAATAAATAAAATATATGCATATGAGTTAATAAGTTTTTGTCAGTAAAAATATTTTGTTACATTTTCATTTACCATTGTCAAACTTCCTCCACTCACAACTTTGACGCCATCCATTTTAAATAAATACAATAATGATTATATCAGAGCTAGAGATAATCTCTAGTTTCGAAAATGATTAGTAATAACCAGTATTGTATTTATCTGAAATGGATGGCATCAAAGTTGTAAATGGAGGAAGTTTGGCAATGATAAATGAAAATGTATCAATTTACTCTAGATAAATACTCTTCATATAACAAAGATATATAAGAGAGATAGTGACCTGGGCCAACTGATGAGTGCTGGTTCAGCACGAAATGCATCTTGGGGGGCATTTGTCTTTTATTATATCTTTATTTGTGTGAATTTAAAAAGAATGGGGAAGTATGGAGGTGTTTATTATATTTAAAAATATTTTATATTTTTATTAATTTCTAAAAAAAAATGCATTCAATCACTGAGGTACCTAAAGGTATATCTTATCTGATTTAGGTGCATATCCGGCCCTGTCAAATGACATCATTCTCTGCAATAGTAAACTTAATTTAATTATCGCTAGACCATAGTATTATCAGCGACCCTTCATTTAGGCTTATATTCCTAATTTTGCTGTATATATTAAAATCATATTTTTATTGCACAAGATTTTTAATATTTCTACAACTTATTCTTTGGATTGGAGATTTCAAGAAATTAATTACAATGGCCATTGATTGGATTCAGTTAATAGTCATTTGGTTAAACTATAGTATATATGGGTAGAAAAAATTGTACCGAAGTTCACATGAATACAATATATATATGTTACAAGTCGTGTATACATTCATAGATATTGGATGTATTTCTTTTATCAGTTAAAGAACGTTTTAATTATTTGATTATTTTTTTTTTTGACAGTTAAAAGTAAAATTGTAGTAAATAGCTTACTATAAGAAAAGTTATTTTCGGAATCCGTTTTAGGGGGAATAATGACCTGGGCCAACTGATGAATGCTGGTTAAGCACGAAATGCATCTTAGGGATCATTTGTCTTTTATTGTATCTTTATTTATATGAATTTAAAAAGAATAGAGAAGTATGGTGGTTGTTTAATATATTTATAAAGATATTACACATGGGAAAGAGAAAGGTGAATCTCCACGTGTGTGTATGTTTAAAAATAAAAAAATCAGATATATTAATCTTTAACTGATGTTTAAAGTTTATATCTTTGCTAGAGATAATCTCTAGATTTAAAAAATGATTAATAATAATGATTATTGTATTTATTTGAGGTGGATGGTGTCAAAGTTATGAGTGGAGTGAGTCTGACAATGGTAAATAAAAATGTAACAATTTACTATAATTAATTACTCTTCATATAATATATATATATATATATGGGAGATAGTGACCTGGGCTGGTTCAACACAAAATGCATCTTAGGGGTCATTTGTCTTTTATTGTATCCTTATTTATATGAATTTAAACAGAATGGGGAAGTATGGTGGTTGTTTAATACATCCATAAAATTACTTATCTATCTAGTTTTAACAGTTGGTTGATGAGAGATTTTATGAGATTATTTTTTACCTCTTAGCTAAAAAAAGTTAAATATCCTTTTACAAATAAGTAATTGAATAGTTAAAGAGCTTCATGATGAACGACTGATTACAACAACAACAACAACAACAAAACTTCTAAACCCATGTCTGAAAATCTATTTGAAAAAAAATAAATACCAATTTCCATTTGGATTTGAACTTTCTGTTTTGGGCAACTCCTGAATATTATATCATTTGATTGTTTTATGACATGTATGGTTTAATCTAGTAGTAGAATGGCTCTGGAGCTCAGAGTCGATTGTGACTCCAGGAGCCTCTTTTAATGGCCATATTGTTTATGAACCCTCAAGAAATAACTATTTGACTTGCAACATGTGAGAGCACGGTAGAGTGGCAAACTTGTGAAGTCCCTGGATCATAATCCAATTCATTTACTTCTGTTACTCAAACATTTTATAAATTCCTAAAAAAATAAGTCATTCTTTTTTTTACTATCAATATTTATTTTCTATTCCTTTTGTTACAACTATTAAGACCTTACTTAAGACTTTTAGCACTTAATTTTAAATTTTCTTCTTTCCATGTGATATAAAGGGTATATAAGCACAGACTTTCACACGACTCACACTCACCACTCTATCTCATAATACTGATACACTTGAACACATGTATGTTGAAAAGATAAATAAATAGATAATCCCCAATGTGAGAACTCTTGTAACATTCAGTAAAGTTCTGAAAAATTCGTTGGTTGTGAAACAATCAATTATATCATCTGCAAAATCTAGAAAATTTTAATAATCTTTATTTATTTATTTATTCCATTTTTTTTTAAATTTTTTTTTTTAAAAAAATGTTTTGGAAAGATGAAATCATTCTGTCATACATCCAAATTAATGTTAGGTTTTTTATTGTCATTATGGAATTTAATCATTGCTATAGCATTTTGATAAGTGTTTCTCAGAATTCGATAATATTTTTGATTTCTGACTTAATGTTTCAAAGAATTAATCACATGAACATTTTTTCTACAAACTAATTCCTTTTTTTTAATCTGTAAATCCTATAACTTCCACAATTGCTTTTAAATCACATTTAAATTCAGTTTATGCTTTGAGTTGATTTGTATTCAAAAATTTTAAGATAAACTTGAAACTTTTTAATATTATTTTATCCCATTTCTTAAACAGTAATATCAGCATTCCGTTCTTCACATCCTATGATTTATGCACATCATTTAAACATATGTGTATAACTTTTCTAATGGTATCTATTCCTTTAATGACTTCTTTTTAAATATTAATATTATCTCCATCATTATCTGGTACTTTTATTTTTCTTTATAGATTTAATTGCTTGTCTCCCTTTCTGATTTAAAATTAAGTATACTTTAAATGATGTTATAATAATTTTTTTTTTTATTAGTATTGTAACGGTTGATGGATACCCAGATATCCTGGTCCAAAAATACATTTGGATACATAGATCAACTCCAACAATCAGCTGGTTCGACCACAATGTGTAATCAACTTATGCCAACTTTATATGTGCTGGGTACACCTATCTTTCATATCCCAAAGTTGATAGCACCAAATGTAATGGTCTGGTCCATCCACGTATATAGGGGAAAGAGAGGAAGATCGCATCTAACTACTGTCGGACATAGGGTCTTCATGTAGGATGCTAGAGATAACACGATGAAATACCTGACTCATGATTACATCTAACTTTAATATACTAGCCTAAGTATTATCTATCAAATCTACATATAATTTAAATCAGTTCGTCTCACCACTCTTTTTCATAATCGTTGCCTCAGATATTCGAACTCAGGAAGAATTCGCATTTGACTCTCTTAACAGGGATGTACCTATGCAACTGTTAATCAACAACTATAATAACTCATCCTATCTATTAGTAAGAAATAACCTTTATTTAACAATTTCTCTCATGCTTATCAAACAATAATGTGTGTGCATGTTTAAAATATTAGTTATATGATTGAATGTAAATGCTGGATCAACAAAACTACAAAGACCTTGTCAATTACCAAAACTTCATAATATATATATATAGTCAAACATAAAACAAATTATCAATCACTGTAGAAATGAAAATTAAATATATATATATTGTAACAGTCAGAATCGTCTATCTCGCTAACACACTGTAGAATTCAAACCCCAGACACGAAACTGAACATTCTAGGAGAGGTTGCCTTCTAGATATACTAAGTTTGAATCTAAAGTCCAAATTTCACAGCGCCATCTACGTGATAACACATCTGATGCCACTACTAGTATAACCTTTGACCGGTGCCTGGTGGTCAGGGAGAAACAAAAGACTCTATACTAAAAGAAGCTTGGGTGGCTAATTAACGTCTATGGATTTACAAAAGAAATGCAGAAAATATATATATATAGACCGAGATAGTGATAGGAATCAAATAAAATAAGAGATCAAATTTAGTTTTAAATAATTTCACAAAATTTATTTATATAAATTATATATATAATGCCACTGTCTGCTTATATGAGACAGGGATGCGTATTAAATAATTGTTGGCATTATATTCCAATAAATGACAAAAGGTTTTAAAGCAAAGTGATATATTCTATTCCTCGGGCTAATAGCATTACGATAATGTGCTTAATGAGATAGGAACATGTGCGAGTGCTTTGAGCAATTATACAAGTTTAAGAAAATATTTGAAAATTAAGTCTTCTAAAATATTTATTGATTTCGAGAATAGCACGGACAAAAAGCTTACTAAGCAACAAAGTGGGAATGTGATCAAAGCATTTATTTGAGAATAATAATAAGAGAGTTTCATTAGGAGGTCAGTATGTGCTGATAATGAATTTATTAAAATTGGAGGGTGTGACACGTTTAAGTCACGGATGCTTTGTAAAATAAATATAAAAATAAAACAATAATGGAATATTTGGAATGATTACGGAGGGCATCTTGCCGCTAACCCATAGGAAAGTATTTTATGAACAGCCGAAACTTAGCGACTGGGTGACAATTGCATTTAATTCCCAGGGTGTCATTTTGTGGACACACTCTGCCTAGAAATCGCAAAGAAGACGGCTTTGGCCGTGTAAAGAATCCTTGAAAAGTAAAACAAGCGGTCTCAACAACCAATTCACTTACCAGCAATACGAGACTAGTGTATATAAAACATTCTGAATGGGTTTTACTTGGATTAAGAGAAATGCCCAATCAAATTCCCAGAAATTCATTTAAAAGAGTCCGCTCATTCTTGACGTCAATGATGAACTTTTTAATTAAAGTAGAACATGGTAATTAAAATAGGAAAAATGCACGCTTGCGGGTTTGAAAAGTAAGTATAGATTTATATACGCAATCATGCATTAGGGGGCACATTTAATCATTGACCTCGCTTATACTCTCATATTAGATTAAAAATCAATAACATGTAGATTTTAAACTATGTGATTATATTATATATTAAAGAAAAGAATCACCCTTGAACGAGTGATTTGCAAGATAATAAAATTGGAAATTATTTAGAAATTTAAAATATGCCTTTATAGCGGCATCTTGGTTTCAACAAAAGGAATAATTCACTGGGTCAAAGATGATTCTGACACATTATCATAATAAAATAACAGAAAGCTTAATAAATGAGAAAATATTAACTCTCACGGATAGAAAGCAAAATAATTATATTTAAAAGAAATACATAATAAAGTTATGTGAAATATCAGAAAACAATTTTAAATAGCTACTAGCATGTTAGTTATCACAAGAGCTCTTGGGCTAATTTAGGTTACCTCTGGAGAAGCATTTTGGGTAGATTGATGGTCAGCAGGTTTTTATATAATTTAACAGCAAAATCTGGAAATGTTCATATTTTTGCAGCAGCAGCAGTTCCGGGGTTCCTTATGTGATAGCTTTCGATGGTCTGGAGCAGCGGCTGGCTATTCCGAGGGGACATAGTCATCTTGACACCTCTACTCTGTCATGTCAAGGTTAGAAAATTATTAGAATAGAACTCAGAATGATTTCTCTTAGAAACATTAGAATAAAGAACAAAAGAAAAACCTCCTTTTATAGTAGACTTTAACAATAGAACTGCCCTGGAGCATTACAAAAAATATATGGACTTATCAGCTGTAATTAAATCATCCGAATGTCAAAGGAATTCAACATTAATTAATTTCTTTTGTTAATTTCCTATCCCATTTGAATTACAAACTAGATTTAATTAAAAATTACTTTTACTAATTAAAGAAAACCTTAAGTGGACAGCTGCTGTTTTTAGATAATCTTATATAACATTAACTAATTAAACTATTGTCCCTCATTTATTTTAAGAGATATTTGGGATGACTTTATTAAATCAAACGAAAATTATCTTACTTTTAAATTGCAATATTTGAATCTATTTACTAAACGAATATTTACTAAATGAATTTTATTTAAATCAAATATATTATGATGATAATATATATTTGTAAACAGATTCAAACAAAATAACTTTAACATTTTATAATTTTGATATGCTTTAAAATGCATATCATAGTGTGTGCACAATTATGACTTATATAACCTACTTTTTAATAAATCAAAATTATGTGAACATATACATAATCTATAATCTATCTTTTACTTATTTGGGAATGAATTATATATATAATATGAGCATTGTACTCATGGTTTAAAATTAGGTGGGATTTTCGGTCTGTAAGTGTATTGCAGACCCACTACGATAGATTGGGGTTCAAACTAAGGTATGAGGTAGGAAATAGGTGAAAAAAGGTGAAACGAAGATCTGCAAAGCAGACCTTACTGTTTCATATTCCCTTAGTGATGGAACAAAAAAATTGTTAAAAAAAAGATCTTACAACAGGTGTCCACCTATGAAGCCTGCATTAAAAAAACTTACAAGATAACCCATAATGTACAGGATATAAATATAATGAAGAAAGCGTAAACTGAATTATATACCCGGATCATATTAATAAATCTACCATCTAGCGAACATTTTTTATTATCTCCCCTCTTCAACAAAATTTTATTTAACAAATCTAATAGATTAACATTGTTTATATCCGATCTCCTTTTTATATTATCCTGTGACGTGTCCATTTCTTTTTTTTTGTTGTTGTTGTTTTTAAAAAAAAACTACTATAATCCTGGGTCTGGTGGGTAATAACTGCTTTTATAATTTGATGACTGCAGTCTCGGATTATCAGGCCTCTTTACCTTGTCTGGCGGTTCTTTAGGCCAGGGACTGAAATCCAGAGTGGTTGTTAATAACTGTAGCTTTAGGCTGTCACAATTATTTGCCTTATCGGGTGGCTCCTTGGCCCATGGGCTGAAATCCAGTGCCATCATTGTTTTCACTATTTCCTTTATTCGATATATTCTTGCTATATCAGGTGGGATATTTTCCTGGTTTTTCCTTAAGTACTTTGATGTTGGTGGAAAGCTTGGATAGCTGGGTTTGAATCCCTAGGGTCTCGTACATTCGGTGGAAATATCTCATCTAAATACAGTTGTGGACATTTTTTGACTTCGTGAAAATTTTTATGTGATGAAGCTTGGTTAGTTGGGTTTAATGTCCTGTGTCCCGGACATCATTTGCTGGAAATATCTTTCCAAATGAAGTTTGGGACATTTTTTTACTTCATGAAATATTTTAACGTGCGACAAGCTTGGTCAGCTGGGTTGGATGTCCTAAGTCTCAGATATCCTTTGCTGGAAGCACCCTTTCCAAAGAAAGCTTGGGACATTCTTTAACCTCATGAAATATTCTAGTGTTGAGCTTGGCTGGCTGAGTTCTGAGTCCCAGGTCTGGTGTATCAGTCTTCTTTGCAGAATCATTTGTCTCTACTTTCTGGTTCAGCAGTTTATCTTCCATCTCTTGCCATCCAGGGAGGAGTCTGTACAGCACTCTAAGTTCCTCACCTCTCCTTTCGGCTTTCTTCTTCTCATCTTTTGCTCTTTCTTCCACCTTGCTTAAACAATTCTATAATAGTCCGGAAATGGACCTCATTAGTATCCGTATTTTCCATGGCCTTGGATGTTATCGTGATCGATAATGATGATGACTTTTATTGTATTTTACTGCTAACTATATTATCCTGAACGGAAAAAAAAAATTTTTTTTTGAACGAATTGGTGTACTTTAAAACACAATGTATAGCACTGATAAAGAAAAACTTTTTTAAACTGTTTTTACGTTGAACACAAAACTAATATAGCTAAAACAATATCAAATTATCAAAAAACTAATACAGTAAAAAATACTATTATTATATTTTCGTTGTTTGATTCTCTGCGATTATTACATTTGACTTCAAATTTTATTAATGGCTAATAGGCTATCTCCCTCTCGGTTCTGTTGGCCTAATTGCTGCTTTTACATTTATCACTAAAACCCCAACTATTGCCCTCTTACTACTGCTAAAATTTCTCGCTTAATACTGCCAACATATAAATTTTTAACTGCCCGTATATAAAAATCTCTTAAATTCTATCTGTCAAAATATTTCGCTAACATATATATTTTTAAACTCAAGAAATTTTATTTATATATGTTAACATTCGCTATATCTGGGTATACTTATTTCGTTCCTTCCTATTTAAGATTAGGATACATATAATTTTATTTACATAATTATTGATCCGATTCACGTCTCATTATTTGGTCTAAGAAAAATTTACACACGTTGGAAAAATAAATTACATATAAAAGAATTTAGCCTGGTGACAAAATTTATTTTAGAAGTAACTCCGTTTAGTGAAATTACCCTTGGGCGCCATGTCACCAAGTTAAAAAGCATCCATAGACTGTTAGCTTCCCAAAATGAATTTTAATAACAATTCCATTGAACTACGGGCATTCGTAAAAACATTCACATTTTTTTTATTGATTACAACATTTTATTTATGATTGAATTTTTTGAATTCCATACAATAGCCTATTACATATCTATGTCATTACCGTACATTATTACTATTTGCTATCTTGGGGTTGAGCCGATAAAACTTTATTTTGATAGAATATACAATATTTGAAATATTCATAGATTGTCACACTATTCACTTGGGACAATATTTAAGTTATTCATGCCATGCATATATAGCATGACTTAAGTGAAACAATAAATACAGATAAATACTGATGGCTTGTATCACACTATAGCAAGTTTGGACAAATTCTGATTATATAGAATAAGTAATTGAATGCCCGAGTCAAACAAAATATATGAAATATACACGCAAATAAACAATAGATAATATAGAGTTTGAAAAATATTATATATTAAAAATATAAAGGATCGAGTGATTAAATACAGAATAAAATACTAAAATTAAGCTGCAGGGATGTGGGTGTTTTAAACAATTAAGATCTACAGGGATGTGGGTATTTAAATAATCGAGGCTCCATGTTTGGGCAAGCCATGGACCCGGAAAAAAATTTACTATGTAACAGTCAGAATCGTCTATCTTGCTAACACACTGCAGAATTCAAACCCCAGACATGAAACTGAACATTCTAGGAGGGGTTTCCTTCTAGATATACTAAGTTTGAATCTAAAGCCAAATTTCACAGCACCATCTGTGATAATGCATCTGATGCCACTACTAGTATAACCTTTGACCGGGTGCCCTGGTGGTCAGGGAGAAACAAAAGACTCTATACTAAAAGAAGCTTGGGTGGCTATTTAACGTCTATAGATTTACAAAAGATATGCAGAAAATATATATATAGACTGAGACAGTGATAGGAATCAAATAAAATAGAGATGAAATTTAGTTTTAAATAATTTCACAAAATTTATTTATATAAATTATATATATAACGCCACTGTCTGCTTATATAAGACAGGGATGCGTATTAAATAATTGTTGGCATTATATTCCAATAAATGACAAAAGGTTTTAAAGCAAAGTGATATATTCTATTCCTTGGGCTAATAGCATTACGATAATGTGCTTAATGAGATAGGAACATGTGCGAAGTGCTTTGAGCAATTATACAAGTTTAAGAAAATATTTGAAAATTAAGTGTTCTAAAATATTTATTGATTTCGAGAATAGCCTGGACAAAAGCTATTACTAAGCAACAAAGTGGGAATATGATCAAAGCATTTATTTGAGAATAATAATAATAGAGTTGCATTGGGAGGTCAGTTTGCTGATAATGAATTTATTAAAGTTGGAGGGTGTGACACGTTTAAGTCACAGATGCTTTGTAAAATAAATATAAAATAAAATAATAATGGAATATTTGGAATGATTACGGAGGGCATCTTGCCGCTAACCCGTAGGAAAGTATTTTATGAACAGTCGAAACATAGCAACTGGGTGACAATTGCGTTTAATTCCCAGGTGTGTCATTTGTGGGACACACTCTGCCTGGAAATCACAAGAGAACGGACTTTGGCCGTGTAAAGAATCCTTGGAAAAGTAAATCAAAGCGGTCTCAACAACCAATTCATTTACCAGCAATACGAGACTAGTGTATATAAAACATACAGAATGGGTTTTACTTGGATTAAGAGAAATGCCCAATCAAATTCCCTGAAATTCATTTAAAAGGGTCCGCACATTCTCGACATCAATGATGAACTTTGTAATTAAAGTAGAACATGGTAATTAAAATAGGAAAATGCATGCTTGCGGGTTTGAAAAGTAAGTATAGATTCATATACGCAATCATGCATTAGGGGACACATTTAATCATTGACCTCGCACATACTCTCATATTAGATTAAAATCAATAACATGTAGATTTTAAACTATGTGATTATATTATATATTAAAGAAAAGAATCGCCCTCGAATGAGTGATTTGCAAGATAATAAAAATTGGAAATTATTTAGAAATTTAAAATATGCCTTTATAGTGGCATCTTAGTTTCAACAAAAGGAATAATTCACTTGGTCAAAGACGATTCTGACACATTATCATAATAAAATAACAGAAAGCTTAATAAATAAAAAATATTAACCCAAGGATAGAGAGCAAAATTTAATTATATTTAAACACAAAGAAATACATAATAAAGTTATGTGAAATATCAGAAAACAATTTAAAATAGCTATAGCATGTTAGTTATCACAATAGCTCTTGGGTTAATTTAGGTTACCTCTGGAGAAGCATTTTGGGTAGATTGATGGTCGGCAGGTTTTTATATAATTTAACAGCAAAATCTGGAAATGTTCATATTTTTGGCAGCGGCAGCAGTTCCGGGGTTCCTTATGTGATAGCTTTCGATGGTCTGGAGCATCGGCTGGCTATTCCAAGGGGACATAGCCAGCCGCTGCTCCAGACCATTGGAAGCTATCACATAAGGAACCCCGGAACTGCTGCCACTGCCAAAAATATGAACATTTCCAGATTTTGCTGTTAAATTATATAAAAACCTGCCGACCATCAACCTGCAAATGCATCTCCAGAGGTAACCTAAATTAACCCAAGAGCTATTGTGATAACTAACATGCTATAGCTATTTAAAATTGTTTTCTGATATTTCACATAACTTCATTATGTATTTCTTTAAGTGTTTAAATATACATTATTTTGCTCTCTATCCTTGGGTTAATATTTTTTATTTATTAAGCTTTCTGTTATTTTATTATGATAATGTGTCAGAATCGTCTTTGACCAAGTGAATTATTCCTTTTGTTGAAACTAAGATGCCGCTATAAAGGCATATTTTAAATTTCTAAATAATTTCCAATTTTTATTATCTTGCAAATCACTCATTCGAGGGCGATTCTTTTCTTTAATATATAATATAATCACATAGTTTAAAATCTACATGTTATTGATTTTAATCTAATATGAGAGTATGTGCGAGGTCAATGATTAAATGTGTCCCCTAATGCATGATTGTGTATATGAATCTATACTTACTTTTCAAACCCGCAAGCATGCATTTTCCTATTTTAATTACCATGTTCTACTTTAATTACAAAGTTCATCATTGATGTCGAGAATGTGTGGACCCTTTTAAATGAATTTCTGGGAATTTTATTGGGCATTTCTCTTAATCCAAGTAAAACCCATTCTGTATGTTTTATATACACTAGTCTCGTATTGCTGGTAAGTGAATTGGTTGTTGAGACTGCTTTGATTTACTTTTCCAAGGATTCTTTACACGGCCAAAGTCCGTTCTCTTTGTGATTTCCAGACAGAATGTGTCCACAAATGACACACCTGGGAATTAAACGCAATTGTCACCCAGTTGCTATGTTTTGACTGTTCATAAAATACTTTCCTACAGGTTAGCAGCAAGATGCCCTCCGTAATCATTTCAAATATTCCATTATTATTTTATTTTATATTTATTTTACAAAGCATCTGTGACTTAAACGTGTCACACCCTCCAACTTTAATAAATTCATTATAGGCAAAACTGACCTCCCAATGCAACTCTATTATTATTATTCTCAAATAAATGCTTTGATCACATTCCCACTTTGTTGCTTAGTAAGCTTTTGTCCGCGCTATTCTCGAAATCAATAAATATTTTAGAACACTTAATTTTCAAATATTTTCTTAAACTTGTATAATTGCTCAAAGCACTTCGCACATGTTCCTATCTCATTAAGCACATTATCGTAATGCTATTAGCCCAAGGAATAGAATATATCACTTTGCTTTAAAACCTTTTGTCATTTATTGGAATATAATGCCAACAATTATTTAATACGCATCCCTGTCTTATATAAGCAGACAGTGGCATTATATATATAATTTATATAAATAAATTTTGTGAAATTATTTAAAACTAAATTTCATCTCTCATTTTATTTGATTCCTATCACTGTCTCAGTCTATATATATATTTTCTGCATATCTTTTGTAAATCTATAGACGTTAAATAGCCACCCAAGCTTCTTTTAGTATAGAGTCTTTTGTTTCTCCCTGACCACCAGGCACCGGTCAAAGGTTATACTAGTAGTGGCATCAGATGCATTATCACATAGATGGCGCTGTGAAATTTGGCTTTAGATTCAAACTTAGTATATCTAGAAGGAAACCCCTCCTAGAATGTTCAGTTTCATGTCTGGGGTTTGAATTCTACAGTGTGTTAGCGAGATAGACGATTCTGACTGTTACATAGTAAATTTTTTTTCCGGGTCCATGGCTTGCCCAAACATGGAGCCTCGATTATTTAAATACCCACATCCCTGTAGATCTTAATTATTTAAAACACCCACATCCCTGCAGCTTAATTTTAGTATTTTATTCGTATTTAATCACTCAGATCCTTTATATTTTTGATATATAATATTTTTCAAACTCTATATTATCTATTGTTTATTTGCGTGTATATTTCATATATTTTGTTTGACTCGGGCATTCAATTACTTATTCTATATAATCAGAATTTGTCCAAACTTGCTATAGTGTGATACAAGCCATCAGTATTTATCTGTATTTATTGTTTCACTTAAGTCATGCTATATATGCATGGCATGAATAACTTAAATATTGTCCCAAGTGAATAGTGTGACAATCTATGAATATTTCAAATATTGTATATTCTATCAAAATAAAGTTTTATCGGCTCAACACGCAAGATAGCATAATAGTAATTTTGTACGGTAATGACATAGATATGTAATAGGCTATTGTATGGAATTCAAAAAATTCAATCATAAATAAAATGTTGTAATCAATAAAAAAAATGTGAATGTTTTTACGAATGCCCGTAGTTCAATGGAATTGTTATTAAAATTCATTTTGGGAAGCTAACAGTCTATGGATGCTTTTAACTGGTGACATGGCGCCCAAGGGTAATTTCACTAAACGGAGTTACTTCTAAAATAAATTTTGTCACCAGGCTAAATTCTTTTATATGTAATTTATTTTTTCCAACGTGTGTAAATTTTTCTTAGACCAAATAATGAGACGTGAATCGGATCAATAATTATGTAAATAAAATTATATGTATCCTAATCTTAAATAAGAAGGAACGAAATAAGTATACCCAGATATAGCGAATGTTAACATATATAAATAAAATTTCTTGAGTTTAAAAATATATATGTTAGCGAAATATTTTGACAGATAGAATTTAAGAGATTTTTATATATACGGGCAGTTAAAAATTTATATGTTGGCAGCAGATTTAAGCGAGAAATTTTAGCAGTAGTAAGAGGGCAATAGTTGGGGTTTTAGTGATAAATGTAAAAGCAGCAATTAGGCCAACAGAACCGAGAGGGAGATAGCCTATTAGCCATTAATAAAATTTGAAGTCAAATGTAATAATCGCAGAGAATCAAACAACGAAAATATAATAATAGTATTTTTTTTACTGTATTAGTTTTTTGATAATTTGATAATTTTACTATATTAGTTTTAGTAAGTTCAACGTAAAACAGTTTAAAAGTTTTCTTTATCAGTGCTATACATTGTGTTTTAAAAGTACACCAATTCGTTCAAAAAAATAATAATTTTTTTTGTTCAGGATAATATAGTTAGCAGTAAAATACAATAAAAGTCATCATCATTATCGATCACGATAACATCCAAGGCCATGGAAAATACGGATACTAATGAGGCCCATTTCCGGACTATTATAGAATTGTTTAAGCAAGGTGAAGAAAGAGCAAAAAGATGAGAAGAAGAAAGCCGAAGGAGAGGTGAGGAACTTAGAGTGCTGTACAGACTCCTCCCTGGATGGCAAGAGATGGAAGATAAACTCCTGAACCAGAAAGTAGAGACAAATGATTCTGCAAAGAAGACTGATACACCAGACCTGGGACCTCGAACTCAGCCAGCCAAGCTCAACACTAGAATATTTCATGAGGTTAAAGAATGTCCCAAGCTTTCTTTGGAAAGGGTGCTTCCAGCAAAGGATATCTGAGACTTAGGACATCCAACCCAGCTGACCAAGCTTGTCGACGTTAAAATATTTCATGAAGTAAAAAAATGTCCCAAACTTCATTTGGAAAGAATATTTCCAGCAAATGATGTCCGGGACACAGGACATTAAACCCAACTAACCAAGCTTCATCACATAAAAATTTTTCACGAAGTCAAAAAATGTCCACAACTGTATTTAGATGAGATATTTCCAGCCAAGAATGTACGAGACCTAGGGATTCAAACCCAGCTATCCAAGCTTTCCACCAACATCAAAGTACTTAAGGAAAACCAGGAAAATATCCCACCTGATATAGCAAGAATATATCGAATAAAGGAAATAGTGAAAACAATGATGGCACTGGATTTCAGCCCATGGGCCAAGGAGCCACCCGATAAGGCAAATAATTGTGACAGCCTAAAGCTACAGTTATTAACAACCACTCTGGATTTCAGTCCCTGGCCTAAAGAACCGCCAGACAAGGTAAAGAGGCCTGATAATCCGAGACTGCAGTCATCAAATTATAAAAGCAGTTATTACCCACTAGACCCAGGATTATAGTAGTTTTTTTTTTAAAAACAACAACAACAAAAAAAAGAAATGGACACGTCACAGGGTAATATAAAAAGGAGATCGGATATAAACAATGTTAATCTATTAGATTTGTTAAATAAAATTTTGTTGAAGAGGGGAGATAATAAAAAATGTTCGCTAGATGGTAGATTTATTAATATGATCCGGGTATATAATTCAGTTTCGTTTCTTCATTATATTTATATCCTGTACATTATGGGTTATCTTGTAAGTTTTTTTAATGCAGGCTTCATAGGTGGACACCTGTTGTAAGATCTTTTTTTTAACAATTTTTTTTTGTTCCATCACTAAGGGAATATGAAACAGTAAGGTCTGCTTTGCAGATCTTCGTTTCACCTTTTTTCACCTATTTCCTACCTCATACCTTAGTTTGAACCCCAATCTATCGTAGTGGGTCTGCAATACACTTATGTACCGAAAATCTCGCCTAATTTTAAACCATGAGTACAATGCTCGTATTATATATATAATTCATTCCCAAATAAGTAAAAGATAGATTATAGATTATGTATATGTTCACATAATTTTGATTTATTAAAAAGTAGGTTATATAAGTCATAATTGTGCACACACTATGATATGCATTTTAAAGCATATCAAAATTATAAAATGTTAAAGTTATTTTGTTTGAATCTGTTTACAAATATATATTATCATCATAATATATTTTGATTTAAATAAAATTCATTTAGTAAATATTCGTTTAGTAAATAAATTCAAATATTGCAATTTAAAAGTAAGATAATTTTCGTTTGATTTAATAAGTCATCCCAAATATTTCTCTTAAAATAAATGAGGGACAATAGTTTAATTAGTTAATGTTATATAAGATTATCTAAAAACAGCAGCTGTCCACTTAAGGTTTTCTTTAATTAGTAAAAGTAATTTTTAATTAAATCTAGTTTGTAATTCAAATGTCGACAGGGAAATTAACAAAAGAAATTAATTAATGTTGAATTCCTTTAGACATTCGGATGATTTAATTACAGCTGATAAGTCTAATATATTTTTTGTAATGCTCCAGGGCAGTTCTATTGTTAAAGTCTACTATAAAAGGAGGTTTTTCTTTTGTTCTTTATTCTAATGTTTCTAAGAGAAATCATTCTGAGTTCTATTCTAATAATTTTCTAACCTTGACATGACAGAGTAGAGGTGTCAAGATGACTATGTCCCCTCGGAATAGCCAGCCGCTGCTCCAGACCATCGAAAGCTATCACATAAGGAACCCCGGAACTGCTGCTGCTGCAAAAATATGAACATTTCCAGATTTTGCTGTTAAATTATATAAAAACCTGCTGACCATCAATCTACCCAAAATGCTTCTCCAGAGGTAACCTAAATTAACCCAAGAGCTCTTGTGATAACTAACACGCTATAGCTATTTAAAATTGTTTTCTGATATTTCACATAACTTTATTATGTATTTCTTTTAAATATAATTATTTTGCTTTCTATCCGTGGGTTAATATTTTCTATTTATTAAGCTTTCTGTTATTTTATTATGATAATGTGTCAGAATCATCTTTGACCGAGTGAATTATTCCTTTTGTTGAAACTAAGATGCCGCTATAAAGGCATATTTTAAATTTCTAAATAATTTCCAATTTTTATTATCTTGCAAATCACTCGTTCAAGGGTGATTCTTTTCTTTAATATATAATATAATCACATAGTTTAAAATCTACATGTTATTGATTTTAATCTAATATGAGAGTATGTGCGAGGTCAATGATTAAATGTGCCCCCTAATGCATGATTGCGTATATAAATCTATACTTACTTTTCAAACCCGCAAGCGTGCATTTTCCTATTTTAATTACCATGTTCTACTTTAATTATAAAGTTCATCATTGACGTCAAGAATGTGCGGACTCTTTTAAATGAATTTCTGGGAATTTGATTGGGCATTTCTCTTAATCCAAGTAAAACCCATTCAGAATGTTTTATATACACTAGTCTCGTATTGCTGGTAAGTGAATTGGTTGTTGAGACCGCTTTGTTTTACTTTTCCAAGGATTCTTTACACGGCCAAAGTCCGTTCTCTTTGCGATTTCTAGGCAGAATGTGTCCACAAATGACACACCTGGGAATTAAATGCAATTGTCACCCAGTCGCTAAGTTTCGGCTGTTCATTAAATACTTTCCTATGGGTTAGCGGCAAGATGCCCTCTGTAATCATTCCAAATATTCCATTATTATTTTATTTTATATTTATTTTACAAAGCATCCATGACTTAAACGTGTCACACCCTCCAACTTTAATAAATTCATTATCAGCAATACTGACCTCCCAATGCAACTCTATTATTATTATTCTCAAATAAAAGCTTTGATCACATTCCCACTTTGTTGCTTAGTAAGCTTTTGTCCGTGCTATTCTCGAAATCAATAAATATTTTAGAACACTTAATTTTCAAATATTTTCTTAAACTTGTATAATTGCTCAAAGCACCTCGCACATGTTCCTATCTCATTAAGCACATTATCGTAATGCTATTAGCCCGAGGAATAGAATATGTCACTTTGCTTTAAAACCTTTTGTCATTTATTGGAATATAATGCCAACAATTATTTAATACGCATCCCTGTCTCATATAAGCAGACAGTGGCATTATATATATAATTTATATAAATAAATTTTGTGAAATTATTTAAAACTAAATTTGATCTCTTATTTTATTTGATTCCTATCACTATCTCGGTCTATATATATATATTTTCTGCATTTCTTTTGTAAATCCATAGACGTTAATTAGCCACCCAAGCTTCTTTTAGTATAGAGTCTTTTGTTTCTCCCTGACCACCAGGCACCGGTCAAAGGTTATACTAGTAGTGGCATCAGATGTGTTATCACGTAGATGGCGCTGTGAAATTTGGACTTTAGATTCAAACTTAGTATATCTAGAAGGCAACCTCTCCTAGAATGTTCAGTTTCGTGTCTGGGGTTTGAATTCTACAGTGTGTTAGCGAGATAGACGATTCTGACTGTTACAATATATATATATTTAATTTTCATTTCTACAGTGATTGATAATTTGTTTTATGTTTGACTATATATATATATTATGAAGTTTTGGTAATTGACAAGGTCTTTGTAGTTTTGTTGATCCAGCATTTACATTCAATCATATAACTAATATTTTAAACATGCACACACATTATTGTTTGATAAGCATGAGAGAAATTGTTAAATAAAGGTTATTTCTTACTAATAGATAGGATGAGTTATTATAGTTGTTGATTAACAGTTGCATAGGTACATCCCTGTTAAGAGAGTCAAATGCGAATTCTTCCTGAGTTCGAATATCTGAGGCAACGATTATGAAAAAGAGTGGTGAGACGAACTGATTTAAATTATATGTAGATTTGATAGATAATACTTAGGCTAGTATATTAAAGTTAGATGTAATCATGAGTCAGGTATTTCATCGTGTTATCTCTAGCATCCTACATGAAGACCCTATGTCCGACAGTAGTTAGATGCGATCTTCCTCTCTTTCCCCTATATACGTGGATGGACCAGACCATTACATTTGGTGCTATCAACTTTGGGATATGAAAGATAGGTGTACCAGCACATATAAAGTTGGCATAAGTTGATTACACATTGTGGTCGAACCAGCTGATTGTTGAAGTTGATCTATGTATCCAAATGTATTTTTGGACCAGGATATCTGGGTATCCATCAACCGTTACAATACTAATAAAAAAAAAAAAATTATTATAACATCATTTAAAGTATACTTAATTTTAAATCAGAAAGGGAGACAAGCAATTAAATCTATAAAGAAAAATAAAAGTACCAGATAATGATGGAGATAATATTAATATTTAAAAAGAAGTCATTAAAGGAATAGATACCATTAGAAAAGTTATACACATATGTTTTAATGATGTGCATAAATCATAGGATGTGAAGAACGGAATGCTGATATTACTGTTTAAGAAATGGGATAAAATAATATTAAAAAGTTTCAAGTTTATCTTAAAATTTTTGAATACAAATCAACTCAAAGCATAAACTGAATTTAAATGTGATTTAAAAGCAATTGTGGAAGTTATAGGATTTACAGATTAAAAAAAGGAATTAGTTTGTAGAAAAAATGTTCATGTGATTAATTCTTTGAAACATTAAGTCAGAAATCAAAAATATTATCGAATTCTGAGAAACACTTATCAAAATGCTATAGCAATGATTAAATTCCATAATGACAATAAAAAACCTAACATTAATTTGGATGTATGACAGAATGATTTCATCTTTCCAAAACATTTTTTTAAAAAAAAAAATTTAAAAAAAAATGGAATAAATAAATAAATAAAGATTATTAAAATTTTCTAGATTTTGCAGATGATATAATTGATTGTTTCACAACCAACGAATTTTTCAGAACTTTACTGAATGTTACAAGAGTTCTCACATTGGGGATTATCTATTTATTTATCTTTTCAACATACATGTGTTCAAGTGTATCAGTATTATGAGATAGAGTGGTGAGTGGTGAGTCGTGTGAAAGTCTGTGCTTATATACCCTTTATATCACATGGAAAGAAGAAAATTTAAAATTAAGTGCTAAAAGTCTTAAGTAAGTTCTTAATAGTTGTAACAAAAGGAATAGAAAATAAATATTGATAATAAAAAAAAGAATGACTTATTTTTTTAGGAATTTATAAAATGTTTGAGTAACAGAAGTAAATGAATTGGATTATGATCCAGGGACTTCACAAGTTTGCCACTCTACCGTGCTCTCACATGTTGCAAGTCAAATAGTTATTTCTTGAGGGTTCATAAACAATATGGCCATTAAAAGAGGCTCCTGGAGTCACAATCGACTCTGAGCTCCAGAGCCATTCTACTACTAGATTAAACCATACATGTCATAAAACAATCAAATGATATAATATTCAGGAGTTGCCCAAAACAGAAAGTTCAAATCCAAATGGAAATTGGTATTTATTTTTTTTCAAATAGATTTTCAGACATGGGTTTAGAAGTTTTGTTGTTGTTGTTGTTGTTGTAATCAGTCGTTCATCATGAAGCTCTTTAACTATTCAATTACTTATTTGTAAAAGGATATTTAACTTTTTTTTAGCTAAGAGGTAAAAAATAATCTCATAAAATCTCTCATCAACCAACTGTTAAAACTAGATAGATAAGTAATTTTATGGATGTATTAAACAACCACCATACTTCCCCATTCTGTTTAAATTCATATAAATAAGGATACAATAAAAGACAAATGACCCCTAAGATGCATTTTGTGTTGAACCAGCCCAGGTCACTATCTCCCATATATATATATTATATGAAGAGTAATTATTTATAGTAAATTGTTACATTTTTATTTACCATTGTCAGACTCACTCCACTCATAACTTTGACACCATCCACCTCAAATAAATACAATAATCATTATTATTAATCATTTTTTAAATCTAGAGATTATCTCTAGCACAGATATAAACTTTAAACATCAGTTAAGGATTAATATATCTGATTTTTTTATTTTTAAACATACACACACGTGGAGATTCACCTTTCTCTTTCCCATGTGTAATATCTTTATAAATATATTAAACAACCACCATACTTCTCTATTCTTTTTAAATTCATATAAATAAAGATACAATAAAAGACAAATGATCCCTAAGATGCATTTCGTGCTTAACCAGCATTCATCAGTTGGCCCAGGTCATTATTCCCCCTAAAACGGATTCCGAAAATAACTTTTCTTATAGTAAGCTATTTACTACAATTTTACTTTTAACTGTCAAAAAAAAAAAAAAAAAATCAAATAATTAAAACGTTCTTTAACTGATAAAAGAAATACATCCAATATCTATGAATGTATACACGACTTGTAACATATATATATTGTATTCATGTGAACTTCGGTACAATTTTTTCTACCCATATATACTATAGTTTAACCAAATGACTATTAACTGAATCCAATCAATGGCCATTGTAATTAATTTCTTGAAATCTCCAATCCAAAGAATAAGTTGTAGAAATATTAAAAATCTTGTGCAATAAAAATATGATTTTAATATATACAGCAAAATTAGGAATATAAGCCTAAATGAAGGGTCGCTGATAATACTATGGTCTAGCGATAATTAAATTAAGTTTACTATTGCAGAGAATGATGTCATTTGACAGGGCCGGATATGCACCTAAATCAGATAAGATATACCTTAGGTACCTCAGTGATTGAATGCATTTTTTTTTAGAAATTAATAAAAATATAAAATATTTTTAAATATAATAAACACCTCCATACTTCCCCATTCTTTTTAAATTCACACAAATAAAGATATAATAAAAGACAAATGCCCCCCAAGATGCATTTCGTGCTGAACCAGCACTCATCAGTTGGCCCAGGTCACTATCTCTCTTATATATCTTTGTTATATGAAGAGTATTTATCTAGAGTAAATTGATATATTTTCATTTATCATTGCCAAACTTCCTCCATTTACAACTTTGATGCCATCCATTTCAGATAAATACAATACTGGTTATTACTAATCATTTTTGAAACTAGAGATTATCTCTAGCTCTGATATAATCATTATTGTATTTATTTAAAATGGATGGCGTCAAAGTTGTGAGTGGAGGAAGTTTGACAATGGTAAATGAAAATGTAACAAAATATTTTTACTGACAAAAACTTATTAACTCATATGCATATATTTTATTTATTTTAAATATACCACTATGTTAATTGGTTCAAATACAGAAATGAATATTTATTTTAACCAATGGCATTGCTAGATTAACAATGATGCCTGTATTAAAGATAAGTTATTTATTGCATTTCTGAGAATTCACTTTATTTGATCAATAGAATTTTACTTGCTATATTCACATGCATGCTTAGTTTTGTTAGGATCTTCAAAAATATTTAACTTAGAATCTAGTTTAAACAAAACCCTGGCCTTTAGTTTAAAATATTATCACCATTTCCCATATGAGTAGAATGACCAGACTGGTTCAATCAAAAATCATAACAACCAATCATTTTTATGGCATTGGTTCCTTTTTTATATATATAAAACTCTATTCCTGTATATATCCATAAGTACACTTCCTTTTTGGCATGTTGTCTACTGTTTAGGGTTATTAATATTTCTATTAATTTTATCACTATAGAAAATTAATATCAACAAAAAATAGTAAAACTACATTGTCAATCAAAGCAGGTGCAAGCGCAGTCAAATTTTAACCTACAAAAATCCAACTGTGAATGCTCCAAGGTGAGGTTGGATGTGAGAACACATCTAGCCGGAGAACCCAGCCACATGACTTTTGTTTTAGTGTTGGAATTTGTCTGAAGTCTTTATAATATTACAGTAGAGACTGAAATGGACAGAGAAGGCCAAGAATCTATTATTTTTGCAATGAATTATTTATGTAAGACAAATAATAATTATATTTGAAAATCGCGTCATAAAACAGTTCCAAAAAGACATTTTGGGAACACTGGGACAGCTAATCAAAAATAGGGACAAATGTAGAAAGAGAATTTTTTTAAATGGCAAGTATATTAAAAGTAATATATATATATATCACCCTACATATGTGGGAAATTAATTAAAAAGTGATAAATTTTTAAATGCAATATTATGTAATAATGAATGCCAATATTTCAGTAGATGCACATATTCTTTATATCATTATTATAATATCAAATCAAGAGTTCTAGTTTATATGTCATTTTGTGTGGGACATTAGAGAAGGATTATTTTATATCTAGATGAATTTGTTAATGATGACATTCATTCTGAAATTAAAATATGATTTTCAATTTTTTCTGAATTTATGTTTTCCCAAGAATATTTAATTTAGAAGTGGACAAATTGCTTACTAAATATGTTTAAAATATCTCCTTCCACATGCCCTCACATATTCTTTAAACCTAGGAATAATGATATCTGAAAAAGTAAAGAGACCCTCCCTATCTGTGTCAGCACTTTTTTATTGCCTAGATCGCAACCTTCTTGGATGTATAAGCATTGACTCAAATGAAAAAGTAATTGTAACAGATGTTTTTTATTAGTTATTTATTAATTAGCCTTCTTTTATGCAATAGATTTAGTACACTATTTCCTTTATTAATTAATCTGACAAGAATAGAAATCTTTGTTTTTGTGATCTACTGTTTATTAACAAGAACAATCTCTACCCAATTGTCTGAAAGTAAATAGAGATATTAATGACTGTCGATGTTATTGCTGACACAATAATCATGATTACTCAGAATTTTTTTTCTTACAAATAATCCAAAACTATTTTTAAAAAAATAAAACAGTAAATTGTGCATTTCCTCTTTCATTTTTGACAATATTTTTAATTGAGATGTTTCTGATAATTTCAATACATTGCAGTCTTCTTTTGAAATGTAAAATACAACTGCACTGAAATAAATAAAAAGTAATATAATACAATTGTGTTTAGCAGCTCTAAGAAGACTGCTAAATAAATGAAACTGTTACAAATATCTTAATATATAGCATTGTTAAAATACAAGAAGTACATAAGTTATTGGTTTATTTAAAATAAATAGTGGAGAACACTACTGAGCATCTTAAAACATCTGTTCACCAGAAAGTAATTTTAATTATCACATAATTAGTCATCTTAATTTTGAAGTAATGAGTTGCATTTCCAGTTTAAAATAACTGGATATCAAGGTTTCTAGTTAGTCATAACTGTTGGCTACAGAATTAGTTGCACCAAAAACAACTTTACAATAGTTTTATTATTACTTTGGATTAGCATGTTAGATTAATAGAATAAAAATATATTCTGACTAATAAGATTAACATTGAGCAAATATTTAGTATGTGATATTATATGGATCTAAAACAAGTAAACTTAAAATGTGAATATGGCAGAAGATAGAAATAATATATTAGGTAGATAAAAAGCACAAAACAAAAAAGAAACAGAAAAAAAATAATTGATCTTATTTTAGATATGAATTAATTTAGATGATGTGTTTCTTTAAAATAATAAATGGATACTCATTTAGTACTTTGTGAAACAAATAAGTAACTTAAAAGGGTCTTATTTAGTCATATTGTAAGGTAGTCTAAATAGAAAATATGTATTCACTGAAGAAATAACGATTAAGAAAAAAATGACAAACAATGATCACCAAAAACAACATCAAATTGTCCACTGCACATAAAAGTAATGGTAAATTGCTATCTACATGCATCAGGATATTGAATGATTTACTAGTTTGGATTAAGTTCATTCACTTTCCAATTATAGTATCTTATATAAGACATAATTCCAGTAATAATGAATATTTGTTGTAGTCAGTATATAAAATTATTATAAAAGAAGAAAAGAACATAGAGCAAAAACATTATCTTAAAAAATAATGATAAGTGTATCTAAATGTAAGAGCTGAAAGAGCAGACAGCAGTCTTAATGAATGCATGGATGTTGCTTTAGAATAAAAATCTTGGATTCAAATTCTTCAGTAGTATGGAAATTATAGTGATGTTGAAGTAAATTCATCTCATTTCTGGTTGCATTCATCTTTTACTATCAAACTTTCTAAACATAATTTTCTGATAAATTAATCACCTCTTAATATGACTAAAGTAAGACCCCTCTGGTCATTCATTTCAAGCAAAAAGTTTCAAGCTAATATGATTAAGTAACCAGTGGTTCTTTTTTGGTATTTTCAAAAGTTTTTGCCATCACTAATCCATAACCATTAATATTTTTTCTGCCTTTTTCCATCACTGCCCAGCTTTCACATCCATAGAAGCTCAACAAAAGTATCACATCCATAACACTATGGATTTTGATTTGTTAATGATATCCATACACAGATAAATGATCATTAATTGGAATGCTTTCTATTTAAAACTTTTAATTATCTAGTCAAAATTAAAAGCGTTTGTATGTCAAAAATTGTGCTAATATAAACACGTTTAATATTTAAACTGTTATATTATTATTAATAACATAAATATACACATTATGGAAAATTATATTTCAATATATAAAAACTGTGAATACATTAAAGATCAGCCTGTCAAGCGATTGTGCATGTGCGTTTTACAAGTGTTAATAATAAATGAATACTTTGACTCCCAACACAAGATATAGTATTTAGGAAAGAATAAAATGAATCCACTTATTTTATCCAACCCAAATGCTTATATATGGGCAAATCTTAAGTACTGGAAGTGAAAGCGTGAGGATAGACCACTCACTTTAAATTACTGTTTACGATGTCTGAATGAATGACGTCGACGAAATTATCTAGAATTTACTAAACATCATTCTCAAATGAAACTTAAACATATATATTCATTTATTATTAACACTCGTAAAAAGCACGTGCACAATAGCTTGACAGGCTGATATTTAATGTATTACAATTTATAAACATGCGCTATATAAAATAAATGCTTATTTACATATGTTTAAGTTTCATTTGAGAATGACGTTTAGTAAATTCTAGATAATTTCGTCGAGTCATTCATTCAGACATCGTAAACAGTAATTTAAAGTGAGTGGTCTATCCTCATGCTTTCACTTCCAGTACTTAAGATTTGCCCATATATAAGCATTTGGGTTGGATAGAATAAGTGGATTCATTTTATTCTTTCCTAAATACTATATCTTGTGTTGGAAGTCAAAGTATTCATTTATTATTAACACTAGTAAAAAGCACATGCACAATAGCTTGACAGGCTGATCTTTAATGTATTACAATTTATAAACATGCGCTATATAAAATAAATGCTTAAAAACTGTGAATAGTAAAATTAGTGTTATTTGAATTTTCAACAGATCTGAAAAATTCACAAATCCAAAAAAAAATCCTATCAAGAATATCGAATTAACAGTAGTCTACTGAATTTTAAAATTCTTGTTAGATATTTTATTACACTTCTATATCAGCCAGTGATGAATGTCTTAACAATCGAATCTTTTATTAATAATGAGTCAAAGAAGCAAAAACTAGTAATCTATCATTTAGATTTAATTTCATGGTTTCACTCAGTACTTTAATTTTTCTAATAAGTGTTTTATGTATTATAAAGTGTTGGTGTTTCTTACCAATACTGAACCCACAGTTTCATTTTTGTCCAATATGGCAGTGAAAAAAGATTAGTTGCTCCTGCATTATTCAGCTTGTGTGCATTGGTCTGAGTGTTCATATCCATTTTCAATCAATACCATGAGTATTTATATGCAATCTTCACATGATCACCATTTCCTATGTTTACAAAAGCTGTTAAGACAATGATGCAATGCACTGTGACTTCCCCCTTTTCAGAGTCAGGAATCTCTCGGCCACTATACCCAGAGAAACATGTTAGCCACTTTACCTTCCCTTTCCATTCCCCACCCTAAGTTTTCCCATATTGTTCTCTATCCTGCTCCATCACATTTTCACAATCTAAGTGTTACCAATTCCGTGACCTTTATATCTAAATCCCCCTTATCTTTTCCCAAACCCAACATAAAAACCAAGAACCCACTTTCTGTATAATCACTTGTTTATATCTATTATTCCACAACTTCATTATTTGTACTCTTTCTGCTTGCAGACATTTATATTCACTTAACAGATGCCTAATATTTTATTTATCTTCCTTACACAACTTGCAGATTAACACCTATATTTTTCCATTTATGTATATATTCCCTTGTTGCTAAAGATCCTGTTTGAGTCTTAAACAATAAACTACATTCCTTGCTATTATCATAAATGAACTCTCACCCAATATTCTGTTCACTTCTATATATATTTAAACTCTTTTTACTTTCCATACTAATTCTTCAACTCGCTATCCTTTATTAATGCATCTATTCTTTTATCCCATTTCTTGCCATTATAACACACAACAATTCTAGCACAATCATCCCATCTTTTGTATAAGTATAATGACATAAATTCTTTACCCAAATATTCTGCATACCATACTACCTTTCTCACCCATCTTATTGCTTATCCTTTTCTCATAACCCAACTGAATACTATTTTGGCTATACTCTTATTATCCATAAACTGTAATCTACAGAACATTTTCATTTTGTATCTCTCATATAAAGACATGACCATCACATTTCTCCTTGAATTATTTCCTGTGTCATCCACACATCTGCATCTAATGCACATCTTCCTATTTCTCTTTGTACTTTTTCTATGTAATGTAACACCTCTTTCCTAACACATAATGCATCATTACTATGTGTTAACCCTTCTATACCATATTCATTATATGAAAATACAGTTAATTTCTTTATAAGTACCTTTCTTTTCTTTGCTTCATTTATCAATTTTTTCTCCTATTCATTCAAGCAATTTCTCTGATTACTTAAGACAATTACCAAATAGTTATACCTATTCACCACATTTAACTTTATATTCCCCAATAAAAATTCTTAGTCTTCCTTTTTCCCAGTATTAATCATCATTACTTTTGATTTTTTCTTCACTAAATTTAATCCCGCTATCGCTTTATCCATCCTTGCACAGATTTTCAGCATAAATTTCATATCTTCACTAGTTTCTGTGCACAAGGAGACATTATACACAAATAAAGGACCAGATAATGTATATACTACTTTGCCACCTGTTAATGGTATCTCTACTCCCTCTTTCTTAAGTCTTTCTATTGCTCTTCCCCATTTCTCTCAAATACAACAAAAACAAAATAGATGACATAGATCATCCTTGCTTTGGTCCCACCCATTTTTGACTTTAACTGATTTTTACATACAGTAGTGCCACATAGTGCAAGCCTTAGTAATTAATAAGTTTGCAAAAAAAGATTTTTGCATAAAATCCTTATCTAGTGCCTACTTATACAATATTGTTATATTCCGCAAATGTGATTGTGCGCCAGCAATTAAATATATACTATGAAAGACTCACAATATTTCACGTAATCAGAATAGCGAATAGTCCACAACAACTCTATTTCTACAGTTCGTTAAAGTTCAATTCCATGCTGTTCTTTGCAACAGATGCTCTGCTCGACCACTGAATACACTCTGTATTCACGATGTTGATCTCTTCTTTCAACGAGGTAATTTGCAATTCTCATGCTGTTCTCTTGCAATGAATGCTCTGTTTCGAATTCACTGAATACACTCTGTATTCACTAAGTTGATCTCTTCTTTCTCAACGAGGGTAATTCGCACTCCCATGCTGTTCTCTTCTTGCAATGGATGCTCTCAATATCTCTGCTGCGGTCTCCCATCACTATGGGCTCTTTCAACTATACCCGTGGATTACATTTCCACTGGGTGCTGGTCATCAACCGCAAGCACCGGGACACGAGATACATCTCTACTGGAATTTGTACTCAAATAACTGCCTCTAATACTCTCTATACTACTTTCTTACTCTGTGAGCCCTTTCAACTATACCCATGGACTACATTTCCACTGGGCACTGTACACTGGCCTCAAATACTCCTCACTGCCTTATACTACTCTTATACTCCCTATACTACACTGCGTAGTTTATATACAGTCTTTTTATAGCTTTCTGTTAACTGCGACAATTAATACACTGTCCAGTAAGGTAACGAATCTTATCTAGAAATATTTGCAATCAGCAAATATTTCTTGGAATTGCCGATCACCATTGCGTCAATGCCTTAATTAAATTATCAGTTATCAGAGCGTATCTAAAAACAACTCGAATAAATTCTAGTTTTTCTGGAGTGCACAAACTTGTCTGCCATTTTTACAAAATACTACAATATAATTAGACTAGTTTCTAGTTTGAGGCTTCCCATCAGTGA
>JAQFVV010013855.1:0-68030 GCA_028023455.1 Epiperipatus broadwayi
TTATGATGATGATTATGATGATAACTTATAACATAGCTCTGACAATTAAACTAAGTACAACTTCAAAAGTATATTTACTCGTGTTTATATATTTCAATAAAAAAATGAAACTTTAAGGCCTCGAACTTTCTAAATAAAATGTTTACTTTTGGAAAAGTGATAACCACTGATCATCATTTATAAATTATTACCATTATCCCAGCATGTCCTCCGTTAAATTACATGATTTTTCAGAATTGTGATTATTAATATAATAATAATCGTTAATAGCATTAAGTTTGATTGAGTTCAATATGCGAACATAGAGTAAATTATGAATAAAAGCAATAAGTCAACAATTTGTTAGCAGTAAATATATAGAATTGCTGTTTACATGTTGAACTAAGTATAAAGCACAAGTCTTGTATTGGTGGTTTCAGAGGTCTGATGACCAGTTTTGTACTCCAGCAGTAGTTGCCCGGGCTGCGAGTTCGCATACCAGCCGATGCTGCGACACTTAAAAAAGTATAAAAGTACAAAATAATGAAATAATATTTATGAGTGATATTTAAACTTAAGACCTTACCAAGTGCAATGTTTAAAAAGTTTCACATCATGGATTTCTCGCACATATCATCTTTTAACTATATTTGTGAATGTCTTAATTAGTTCGTCCATGCCAGTAGTTATTCTCCTTGACGACTTGGTGAGATTAGATAGCTTATAGTATTGACAATCAAGAATAAGCCTTACAGGACATTCCACTTCTTTCCTAACAGTATGATTAAAGTGAGCAATGACTGGTTTTGGAAAATTTCAGGTTCATCCTCTGAATGTGATCAGTGTGGTTTTGTTTGCCTAGTCACACTTAGTAGATAGTCGTCTAATAGATAAGGTTATCATACTTGCTGCTATACATGAAGTATTGACAAATATTTTAAAACTGACAGCAACATATGGCTTTTCAAGTTATTCAGTGGAAGACTGTTTCATTTAGCTATACCTTTCGCTGCATGGATCACTGCAACAATGCTTTTTGAGGTATGCTTAGAAAAAGGCAATAGGCTGCTATAGTTGCTTGTTTCTGATTTATTATATTCTTATTGCAGCTGCTCTTCCTTATCCGGTAATCAACAGGTGTTTTCGTTTATTGATAAACCCTTTGTTATATATTTTAAAATTATAATTATTATTTTATTTATTTTAAATCTATTTTTATTCATTTAAAATAAAAAATAATTTTTTTTGTTTCTTTATATTAATGATAGAAAAAAAGAACAAAGTGACAATTTCAACTTTTAAAAATTGATCGATAATTTTATTAAATTTAGTAACTCCAAAATTTTAATCACATATTTCGATTTTCCATTTCATTTACTATAAGAGTGGGAAAGTTTTTTTATTTAAAAATCCATTCAAAAAAGCAAATAAAAAAAATCACACAAAATAATTTATAATATCTCCGTCAGGAAACTCCCAGCAAACCTATGCTTTCGTGTTTAAGTACCTCAGAGAGAGTGCTAGGATAGCTTCAGATACTAGATCTTTATTTTTATAAACTTTGCAAAAGTCCAAATTTCATGTGCATTAAAATAATTTTGTTCTTACTTTACATAGTACAACTTACTTTATTGTCGTTTACTTATTCCCAAATATATAATTCCATTATAAAATGTTTTATAATATGATTCAAATATATGCATTAATTCTTTAACCAAGGGTATTATAATGATGCATCATATACTTAGTAAAACATGCACGTACACACACAGAAATTCATGTATTTATTACTTAAATTATGCTAGTTTATTAAACTTTTTTTCCATGCAGCCTCATAATGTAGCTAATTCGAGCTTCCATTGATTTTCTCGTTACAAATGTTCCTTTGTTAAATAAGATAATGGAATAATGTAGTTTTATCTTTCATTTCTAACTCGTTACTGCAAAAATTGTAACTTTAATTTATTTCTATATCTGTTAAGATATTTTAGTCACATTTAAAACAAAGATCTTGTTATTCAAACATATCAATATATAAAAATAAACAGAACCCATATATCCATGATTTTCATGTTTAATACATTGTGTTCCTCCATTTTGACTAATAGAAGCTGATAAAGATAACATTTGACAATTCAAGCCTTGCTTCGTTTCAGTCTTACAGGATAATAAATTCAACCAACATTCAAACTGCACCTTGATTTGCTCTGAAACTTATAAGTGGGTGTGTGAACTGCTACATTCGAATCATATTGTATTAATTTCTGATATTTTACAAATATCCAATTTATTCTTACATTTAGCAGGTATTGATCTAAGTATGACATCATCAGTCTACAAACACTAGTTTATATCCACAATGATGCACTGTAGACAACCTTTCATTTAGCAGCAATTCATAAAGCATTAGAAACGATCAAATGCTTGTTTCATCCATGATGATGCTATGGAAATTGAACCAATTTTTATTTTGTGTATAAATAACCCATCAAGCTCATAAAATTATATTAGCAGGTAAACATAATCTTTGTGTACATTTTATGTTATTAACATTTGTCATTGAAAAATAGGTAATATCATTTTTTAAAAGTAAAGAAATATTCAGATGGTTTTTTAAATGCTATGAATTCGTTTTTATTCTTTCAATTAAAGTATCTTCTTTTCACAAATTCCTGGTGATCCTGTCAAGTCAACAGATGAACATTATAGCTTTTATCCCATCATTCTTATTCATTTTATAATCATAGACTTTTAAAAATAAATTTACAAAATCATATGAAAGAATTTAGATGCACTTCTATTGAAGCTAAGATAGAGAGAGATCATTTAATTAACTTGGTTTTATTTATTCAAGTTTTCATTGACGTAAGAGTAACTATAGCAACACTCTGTATTAACTCTTTGGTCAATTCTAGCCAGCGTTCCATAAACAAAAATCTCATTAAAAATAATAATGACAAATACAAAGAAATATTTTATAATTATTACATATAACAAACATATACATTTTAAAAATGCAAATAAGATTTTTTCACTCCAGTATAAATTGAACAATTAAGACTCCATTTTTTCATATTATGATAGAAATAAAACTTTTTTACACATATCTTTCAAATATAATATTACACAAATAAAACAATAAATATACTTCAGACATTAAACATTTAGGTGTATTATTTGTAACCTAACTATTGTGAATGCAATAATGAAAATATACATAATGAAATAAGAAAAGTGTGCAGAGGTGATGTGGAGAAGAGAAGCTAAAGATTAGAGAAGATGGATTGAACTTGGAGATACCTTCATTCTACAATGGATTGATAAGGTTGATGATAATGATGATAATAACATAATGAAGAAAGAACAATAACTTCATCAATACTATAAACTTTATTATTTAAACATTCATTTTTAAATGAAGAAGTCAATTCACAATTTTTGCAAACTACAGTTAATAACAAATATTTCTTTCTCCAATATTATATGTTGTTATAGCAACATGGTCTAATGCAGTTCAGGTTAATATATGTCACTATTAAAATCAAACCAATTTTTTTTTTTTACGATAGGTATTATACCCTATATTGAAATTTATTTCAAATTTCAGCAGGCACAATATATATTGTAACAATATAAAATCACCTGGGTGATGACACTCATCATGAGTCATCAACTCCACTTATTACACTAATCTAAAATATATATATATATATGATAGCAAAGAACTAATAACTTTATCCAACATTACAGATAAAAAATCATTCATCATCATGAATGATCAGCAATAAAAATAAATCAAGTCAATCTTGTGACTGGATTTAAAATGTATATAATTTAAATGCACATACTTAAAAGTACTAATTCTCACAAATTCATAATTAAATCAAATAATGCTTGGACACTAAAACATGCTAATCATCATCAATGCCCTTTGGCCACTTAGCACTCTCAATGTACTGGCTGACTATAAATTTAATTTCTAAAAAAATAAATGAAATAAAATATAGTATATGGACTTTTAATGAATGTACTTTGGTGCCAACCAGGATTAGATAAGTAATGAAATTATCATGGATGTCCATAATACTAAACATAAATCCCTTTTACATAACAGACTGTTATGCATGAATCTGGCTCAGTGAGCAAAAGCTCTATAACTGTTATTGTGAACAAGAGATATAATCATAACATATAATGTTTTAAATGTATTCCATGATTAATTAAATTCACTGGAATAACTAACAATGAAATATAAATTTATTAATTAGAAACAATGAATTGAAATTAAGATCTGCTAAGTATGCTATAAATATAAATTAAGCAATTTTGAGTAATACAAAAAGAAATAATATGGTACATTGTGATTTACAAATATTTCAATAGGTTTACATAAAACACCCATATATCAGCACACAGATGTGCCTGTATAAAATTACATATCAGAATTGTGATAAACTAATAATAAAATTCATTTCATTTTTAATAATACATAAATTATTAACATATATGTGGGTTTACAGTCAAATGTGTGCACACAGTGACATTTATAGACTATATTTTATTTGTCAAAATAATAATAAACTTATTAAAATTATTATATTTTCACAAGACAATTAATTCCATGTTAAAATATATATAAAATACATATACATGTGTGTATATATTATCTTACTAATCTAAGTTATTGGCTTACTATTTTTAATTATATATAAAAGTTTTTCTTCTGTTTCGAGAAAAAACATTACTTCTTTAACAGTCCATTTTTCTTCATATTTTAAAGGTTACTATTGTTTAATTATAAATGTCTTTAAAAATCTAAAAATATTTTTGGAGTTTACTTTTTTAATTTTTAAAATAAAATTGTTATTTTCAATAAAGAAAGTTTTTGAGTTTTCTTTTAATAAATAAAACTGAAAACAATCATTTATTTCTTTTTTCATAGTTTAAGTTTTATTGTTAGTTGACAAAAGTTATATACATTTAAAAATTTGTAATCCAAAGATTTTCAAAAATTATTTAAAATAATATTATTGTCAGCATAAAACATATTCTACTCACCAACTGTACTTTGTATATTACAGTACCTTTATCTGTGCTTCTCTGCATGTAGACAAAACAGCATAAATATATACTAATTCTTTAGAAAGATGATCTAATTCTTTAGAAAGATGATGGAATCCCTTGGTAGCTGATCCATTCTAAAACAATAGATTAGCTTATTGTCATCTTCTGGAAAGGTATAATCTGAAAACTGTTGGCACTAAGTGAGATCCCTCCAGTCTCCCTCCCATATACTATACACACATATACAGGCTATAAACTTCATAAAAGATGGACCTTTCTTTCACATGAATTCAAACTCTATTGTCATTGCACTAGTAGTAGCAGCTGGATTCACTGTCTCTTGCCTTCAATTATAACTTTATAGACTTCATGCTACCATAATCTATTATTTAATCTCTTTTTCAACATTTTTATAGTCAGGATGAAATTAAAACAACTCAGTAATTAAAAGAAAGTTTTCTTTATCTCCATTGAAAAAAGTTGAAAAAGAAATTTGTATGATTTTTATCAAGATGTTATACAAGCGTTAATTTTTTTTGTTTAATCTAATCAAAATAGAGAGTAAAATTTTATAATTACCAGTATATTTATTGCAACATTAAAACATGCTAATTTTAATTTCAAAATCAAAATTAATAAAATTTTAATTAGACCTTTTTAAATGTTTAATTTATAGTAATTTTTTATATTCAAAATTAACTAATTCTTAGCCATTATTCGAGTGTAATATAGAAAATATCAACAAAAATGTTTTGTTTGCATTTTTACATGTGCACGCACTACTATGTTCTATGCCATGAGACACATAACTGTCTTAATATATATATTATTCTTAGTATTATTTCTTGGAGGTTCCATGTAATAAAAATATAATAGCTAAATAGCTGTTGTTTCAGTACAATAATGAGTACTTTTTTTCAGAGCTTCTTTCTCAAATCATAAGAATGTGTGTGATGAGATTTAAAATCATTATTTTTTTTTTGTTGTTATTTTCTTCTCATTCTGAAATTCTATTGGTTGAGAAGTTTTAAAAAATATTTTATCCTCCAATAGCTTTTTGCAAATATTGTTAATATTCTTTAATTAACATTATTTATTTGTACTCAGTAGATCTTTTAAAAATCTCCATATTTTCTCTTAGCAGTCTCTAGTCATATTGTTCAATTTTTGTCAGAATATGTGCTCTATTAAATTGATGTTATGGTTTGACATTCTTATGATTTGAGAGAGAAGAAGCTCTGAGGAAAGTACTTATTATAATACTGAAATGCCAGCTATTTATTTTTATTTTCTTACATGGAAGTTCACAGAAATAATACTATGAATTCATTACTTGTCCATGAAAATATTAAAATTAAGAATAGATAGATAGATAGATAGATAGATAGATAGATAGATAGATAGATAGATAGATAGATAGATAGATAGATAGATAGATAGATAGATAGATAGATAGATAGATAGATAGATAGATAGATAGATAGATAGATAGATAGATAGATAGATAGATAGATAGATAGATAGATAGATAGATAGATAGATAGATAGATAGATAGATAGATAGATAGATAGATGGATAAATAGATAGATAGGTTGGTCAGTTGGTCAGTCAGTCGGTCAGTAGATAGATAGATAGATAGATAGATAGATAGATAGATAGATAGATAGATAGATAGATGGATGGATGGATGGATGGATGGATAGATAGACAGATAGATAGATAGATAGATAGATAGATAGATAGGATAGATAGATAGATAGATAGATAGATAGATAGATAGATAGATAGATAGATAGAATGATTGTAATTACATTTCTGACAGCTACAAATAAACAATACTCATACATCAATTTATTACTAATATTCAAAATAGAGCATGGCAATTATGCATTAATATACTTTATGGTATAAGACTTTCTGAAATTTGAATAATAGAGGACAAAGATGATGCCTTATGTTCAATGACATCATGATATTAATATAATGTCTGTTTTTATAGATGTAAACACAAATATGCATATCTAAATGAATATGTTGTAACAGTAGCCAGGTTTAAACCCTGTTACAAAAAGAGAGAAAATGTAGATTTTAGATAATAATAATAATTATTATTATTATTATTTTATAATTATTATTGGAAAAGTTGCACAGACAAACGCACGTGTATTTGCTGGAATGATGGGTATAGGTAAATATTTTAATTGGCATACATGTATATAGGTAAATGTTGTTTTTGGAAGAAAAAAAAGTAAAAACTAAAAGATTTTAAAGCATGTAAAAGAAAAGTTTCTTTTACAGTTATTAATTCCCGAATTAATTAGCCAAACATATCTCTTATTGTTCAAGAAACAGATCTAACTACTTGATGGCTATCTCATTTTTTAATTAAACGGATTGATGTATTGTAAATATTTGGATTTTGTGGAAATAGTTTTTAAAATTAATGAATGTGGAATGCCCATTTAATTATTAAATTCTTTTCAACTTCTTTTGTTTAGTTAAAGTCAACAAAAAGAGTGCAATTAAAAAGTTGCAAGAATTAAAAAAAAATAAGATAAGTAAAAGTCGAGGTTGCTAAGTGGTTTTTCTTTTGTTGGCATTTTTGTAAAAATATATTTTTGAAAACAAAGAAATAGGAGAGATAAGGAGAAAGGAAACTTGGATTATTTACAAATATATATTTTTTGAAAACAAAGAAATAGGAGAGATAAGGAGAAAGGAAACTCGGATTATTAATTAAAAAGACAGTTTGTGTGTGTGTGCTGAGCTGATGGAGAAGAAGGTAATGTGTTATAAAATATATTGAAGAATATCTAAAAGGAAAAACATTTAATAAATTGACTGCAAGGCAGAAAAGATCAGGAGTAAAACTGTGATTGCTGCCTTCATAGCAAGTCAGATCATGTGCGAACTGAAATAAAACATAAAGGAAACCTGATGGATCACATGGGGTAAAGTCACCATTGTGCCAGGGTCTATGTTAGGACTCCAGCTCTCTATCTATGCCACGGAAATATGTACCACCTTCAACTTCCCCAATTACCCTTCAGAACCACAACTATTTGTATCTAGTGCAGATTGTCTGCCATTCCTGAATATATTCAAAGGAAAAGGAACAGCAAAATAAATACACTACTTTAGATGGACTAAATGGTTAGAATATTAAGCAGAAGAGACGTATGCCATATTTTGCCTATGCTAAATCCTGGGATTAAATTATGAATGCCCTCAGAAACATATACCTGGGTTCTACAGACTCTGTAATACCGGTAAATATACACATTTTATATCATTTCAATCCTTAAACCTAATCAAACTCAAACTGTGTGATTATCTAATAATATACATGTATTATTTTTTTCTTTTTTTAATTGTAATTCATTAAAAATATTTACCGTATACATGATTATGCCATTTTATTGTTTTTTAAAATAAAATATTATTGAATCTTAAATTAAACTGTTAATTTAATTCAATACACGTGAGGTAATTTCTTATGTATTTCAAAATCAAATACATGTGCATGCTGGTATGCCTCTAATAATGGATCAACACAAATAGGTTAGGTAGAAAAGTATGTGGGGTTTTAAAAGGTTTATTTTGGAGTTTAGTGGGAATTAAATAGAAATTTATAGAAAGATTCGATTTAAAAGTTAGTTTGCTCTTCATTTCTTAGGTGCAATGCACTACCACACCCTGAGTATTAAGATGGGCATCGAGTTAAATTGCTGAGTCAGACAAATATTTAATAAATCCTATGATTCTTGGTAACTAGCAAGATTGGCTCTTGGCAATGGACAAAAAAAGGATATTGTCCATAAATGTGGAGATCTACTTAAAAGTAAAGTTAAAGCTGGGAGGGTTCAAATTATTGCAATTCCCTTATATACATGTGTTTGGTGGTCAGCTTCTTCTCTAACCCATTTTGAATGACTCAGAATTTGGGAAAACTTCATCAGAGAGGTTAATGACTCAAAATTATGGGAAAACTTCGTATAGGAATGGCTGTCAATAAGGTACACATCACCGTATAAATTTGCCCTCAGGAAGAAAGAATAAATGTAAAATTTAGTTTGATAAGGAAGAATGTTTGACATCAGATAATCTAAAAGTTAAAAATGTATACCAGAACACGGGAAATGTTACAATGACACCCAATGTGGGGTCTTTCCAAGAATGGAGATCGATAGAGAATGCAGCCAAAGAATATAGAGGGTGCATTAATCAAAAAGAGAAAAACCTTTTTTTAAAAGAGACGAAATGTAGTGTATTTTTGTTAGGTATGAAATTCGTTGCTGTTCAGTTAAATAATTTTTTTTCTGGAAGGAGAGAAACATCATAAGAAATAGAATTTGATGGTAGATAGGCAAATATAAAAAAAAACAAAAAGGGGAAAAATAAAAAAATATTACATGGAAAAATGGCCTGGGAGCTGGGACCTTGAACCCGGCATGTATTGTTAGTCTCAGTAGAAAATAATATAAAATCAAATCAAATGAAAACCAGATCACAGGATAATATCGATAAAGAAATGACAGATCATGGAAAAGTTACAGGAAATGTAAAAACAAGATTTTTTTTAATATAAAAGAATTTTTAAAAAATGCTGTTAATTAGTTATTTTTATTCTTAGAATGGAAATGATTTTATATTTTGAGGTAATTGCAAACAGGCCCTTAGGCATATAGTCAGTTGAGAGATAAATTTAAAAATACTACTGATAAGAGTTTACAGAGATAAAAAAACTTTGAAGGGAGAAGATTTTTGGGATTGCTCCTACTGATTGTGGATTATTATGTACATTGAGAGGTGTATTGCAGATCTCAAAAATGTAGGGGTCAGCAATAATTACATTTCCCATATTTGCAGCAGCTGAAGCGGTCTCCAGAATAGCATGGTTCCCAGAAAATAGCCAGCAACAGACTTCTCTCCATCTAGAAGAATAGGAAATGGAAATAACTTTGAATTCTACCATGCATCAAGGATTACAAATATGGACTTTACCTGTAGCATTGGAAAGTATAAACTTTTCTTTTAAATGAAGTATGAACATTAATCATATAATGTGAACTTTTTCCAGTATTTTAAGTGTCACTTAACTTTTAAAAGAAATCTCTTATCTGACTAAATTTTAAATTATTTATCTATTTGCTTTTTTTTTTAAATATGCTTAATATCATTTCCATTCTCATAATTTCTTTTAAATTAATTATTTAAAATGAGCATAAATGGCTGCATAGATTCGTAAAATTGTAAAATGTGTTAATTTTGGGCTAATTGTTTCATAGCTGGATCGGTGCTAGTGGATAGATATACGGATGTTTTATGTCAATGTAACTTGAGTAGGTGCATTGGATACTCGTTCCCTTGTACCACTTTAGCATACAGGGCATAGTACCCACCTGAATGTATGACCCAAAAAGGTAGTTATCATGTTGCCAATGGTTGTAGATGTATTTCCTATGCCATTGATTTTCTTATGCTCTGACTGGGTTAGTAAGCTGGAAAAGACTGCTATCACCATTTACAGAGCTTTTCATATAAATTCATTCTTGTATCATGGGGAAGAGGCTCATTCCTTCTCACCATGATTCGTTATTTTTCTAATAATATCATACTACAGATGTAGAATTCCTGTTAGCATTATTGTGTTATGCTAATAATCGGAAGATCGTATTAGTCACATCGGTATATCAGTAAGCTAGTGTTGGATCAAATGCGAGATTTTTGGCCTAAGATTAAAAGGGATTGGGTTGGTTATTGCATAATCTATGTAGTATGTTCACACTTAATAAAATATTAAAATTATATTTAAGTCTATTAAATGCATATATTTAGTTGATTTAATTTTCAGAATCTTTTTAATGTGGGTGTGCGTTATAATAAAATGTTTTGTTGAATTAATTTTGGCAGTAACTTATTTTATATATTTTATGAATATTTAAAAGCATTAGAAATTTCAATATACAGTATGATATTTCAAGCTCAGCTTCTACCTGAGCTAGCGATTGGTGCTTTCGGTTCAATAAAAAAGTATCGTCTCCCACACATATTGGCCTACTGTAAAAAATTTCCAGATTCCAATGGTCTGGTGGTGCCCTGGTATGGCAGATTAGATTAGGGGCGATTCGTCAACCATTACCATTCACTGGGGGTCATGAAAGTTGAGAAAGACTCGATGGACAGAGTGATAGCTGAGAAAGTTAAGCACGCAAATATGGCCAATGGAGAAGAAGACCATGCACTGCAGAAAATATTGGAAGAGTATGGCCACATTTTTTCAGATATACCGGGTGTAATTCAAGGTTTTGAGCAAAGAATTAAAATAAATCAGGACCAGCCATTTCAGTCTAGGTCATACCCATTTCTCCATCAATACTGCAATAATGTGAAGGAACAAATCAAAATTGATAGAATGGGGAATTATCTCAAAATGTTCCCCTCCATATTGTAATCCGCTGGTTATTGTCAAAAAAAAAGATGGGTCAGTCAGGTTGTGTTTGGACATGAGACAACTTAACCAAATAACTTTCTTAGATTGTACCATCCCCCCTCCCATGCAGAAACTGTTAGGAAGATTTAAGGAAAAGAAAATATTTTCAACATTTGATTTGATGGCCAGTTATTGGCAGATCCAATTCCATCCTGATGACCAGAAATATACCGCCTTTAGATATGATGGTTATTCATATCAATTTAAACATATGCCATTTGGCCTAATAAACAGTGGTGCAGGTTTGCTGAGATGTTTGGACCAATTGTTGTCAGAGGAAATAAAAAATTTGGTCACTATGTATGTAGATGATGTATTGGTGGCATCGGCAACCATCAAAGAACATTTTAGGGATATAGAGATATTTCTCAAAGAATGCTTAAAGAAAGGAATCAAGGTTAATTTTAAAAAAAGCATGTTATGTAAGGATGAAATTACATTTTGGGGCCATGTGGTGGGTTCCCAGGGGATAAAACCCCATCCAGACAAAGTCTTGGCTATTAGAGAATTTTTTAAACCTATATCATGGAAGCAAATTCGATCATTTATGGGCCTCTGAAATTTCTATAACAGATTTTATGAGGAGATTGCAGAACAAATGGAGCCGTTGGTCAAGCTGGTAAGAAAGAATGACCTGTGGAAATGGACTCAGGAACAAGAGAAAGCCTTTGAGAATATAAACACAGGTTTTGAAAAACAAGTCATTTCGCATTTCCGAATTTCAAGAAGCTATTCATTTTACAAATGGACAGTAGTGGGTATGGGCTAGGAGATACCCTATCCCAGATGCAGGATGATAATCAGATGAAAGTATTGTACTTTATAAGCTTTTTGCTTAGAGGTCAGAAGGTTCACTATACCACTATTGAAAAGGAAGCCCTTGCAATTGTCTGGGCCTTCCAGAAGTTTAGGACACTTTTGTTGGAATCAAAAGTTGTCATCATTACTGACCATAAAAGCTTGGAGTTTTTGAACCACAGCTACCTCACCAACAGCCAGCTGATTTTATGGTGTCTATACCTCCAGGAATATGACTATACTGTAAAATATTGCAAATGGTCAGAGAACATTGTGCCAGACATATTTAGTAATAACCCTGCTTGATCCCAACCATGCCATTTAAATGGAGAGAACATGTATATTGCCAGCTTGAACCTGAAGGTAAATGAAACAGTGGAACAAAGATTTATCCAAACTACCACACTGCCAATGGGAAGATGGACAACTAAGGACATTGATTGAGCAGCTGGAGGAAAAGGGGACAACAGACTTAGGATGGGTGGGAAACAAGGCAGGATGATACCATATAAGACAATCAATATTACAGTATCAATTTCATGAGGACCAAGAAGAGTGGAAGCCTGTTTTACCACATCAGATGATGGAGGTTGTTATCACCCATGTACACCAACTCTAAGGTCATTATGGCACACTCAAACCTAAGTATTTATTCTGGGATTGGTTTTATTGGCCCAGAATGCATACTAAAATTATGACCATGGTGGGCCAGTGTGAAATATGCCAAAAGGCAAAGCCAGCTAATTGGAGTTATGTAACACCTATGACTTTCATGATCCCAACACAGCCTCAGGAAATGATGGTCTTGGATTACTATGGTCCATTGCCCGCTTTTAACAAGAAGAAGTATCTGGTCATGGTCTATGATCTATTCTCGAAATTTGTAGCCATGGACCCGATATCCCAGGCATATACTAAGAACACTATAAAAATGCTAGAAAATAACCATTTTCGCACTGTGGGAAACCACATATTTTATTATCAGATCATCGCACTCCTTTCATGTCAGGGGAATCGAGTAGGTGGACACAATGACAAGGAATTAAGCACATATTGACATCTCTCTATAATCCACAATTGAACCCACGTGAAAGGGTTATGCGGGAACTAGGTTGGCTATTTAGAACATATCTCCCAATGAATCATCGAGGGTGGGTCAAGCAAGCTCCACAGTTTGTCAATTATATCACTTGGTCAGTCAATGAATCGACCGGGTTTGCCCCAATACAGCTGCATTTAAGAAAACATGTCCCTTGATTGATAAAACCCCTTGCCAAGGTTGGAAGAGCCCCCAATAGATGTAGAAGCCGATAGAGCTCAAGCTTACCAGACCCTTATGAAAAGGAGTCAAAATAGAAATAAAAAGTCAGCAGGTACCCAGCACCGATTCCAAATAGGGGACAAGGTAATAGTGAAAACACCACATGTTAGTGACCCAGGAAAATTTCTTTGCCCTAAGTTTTGTAATTTATATGAGGGTCCATTCACTATTGTACGGCAACAGGGAAGTAATGCATTTTGGGTGGGCATGGGGTCAGAAGTTAAAGGGTCCTACAATGCTAAGGTTTTAAAACCCATACTATGATGGATGTATTATTTTAGACCTCAAAATAAGTATACCTCATTTTGAAGTCTTTTCAACAAGGGGCATTTTAACAGTAGCTGGGTTCAAACTCTGTTACAAAAGGAGAGAAAATGTAGATTTTAGACAATTTTTTTGTTATTATTTTATAATTATTATTGGAAAAGTTGCACAGACAAACACACATGTATTTGCTGGAATGATGGGTATAGGCAAATATTTTAATTGGCATACATGTATATACATAAATGTTGTTTTTGGAAGAAAAAAAAAGTAAAAATTAAGATTTTAAAGCATGTAAAAGAAAAGTTTCTTTTACAGTTATTAATTTCCGAATTAATTAGCTAAACATATCTCTTATTGTTCAAGAAAAAGATCTAACTACTAGATGGCTATCTAATTTTTTTAATTAAATGGAGTGATGTATTGTAAATATTCAGATTTTGTGGAAATAGTTTTTAAATTAATGAATGTGGAATGCCCATTAATTAGTAAATTCTTTTCGACTTCTTTTGTCTAGTTAAAGTCAACGAAAAGAGTGCAATTAAAAAATTCCAAGAATTAAAAAAATAAGATAAGTAAAAGTAGAGATTGCTAAGTGGTTTTTCTTTTGTTGGCATTTTTGTAAATATATAGTTTTTGAAAACAAAGAAATACCACAGATAAGGAGAAAGAAAACTCGGATTATTAATTAAAAAGACAGTTTTTTGTGTGTGTGCTGAGCTGATGGAGAAGAAGGTAATGTGTTATAAAATATATTGAAGAAGATCCAAAAGGAGAAAATTTTAATAAATTGGCAGCAAAGCAGAAAAGATTGGGAATAAACTGTGATTGCTGCCTTCATAGCTGGACAGATCATGTGCGAACTGATAATAAAACATAAAGGAAACCTCATGGATCGCATGGGTAAAGTCACCATTGTGCCAGGATTTATGTTAGGACTCCAGCTCTCTATCTATGCCACATAAATATGTACCACCTTCAACATCCCCAATTACCTTTCAGAACCACAACTATTTGGATTTAGTGCATATTGTCTACCATTCCTGAATATATTTGAAGAAACAGCAAAATAAATATGTTACTTTAGATGGTCTAAATGGTTGAAATATTAAGCAGAAGAGACAGACGTCATATTTTGCCTATGCTAAATCCTAGGATTAAATTACAAGTGCCCTCAGAAACATATATGCCAGTTCTACAGACTCTGTAATACTGGTAAATATACATGTTTTATATCATTTCAATCCTTAAACCTAATCAAACTCAAACTGTGCAATTATCTAAAGATATACATGTATTATTTAGTGTTTTTGTTCTTTTTTTAATTGTAATTCATTAAAAATATTTATCGTATACATGATTATGCCATTTCATTGTTTTCTTAGAATAAAATATTAGTGAATCTGAAATTAAACTGTTAATTTGTTTCGATACATGTTATGTAATTTATGTATTTCAAAATCAGATACATGTGCATTCTCGTGTGCCTCTAATAATAGATCAAAGCAAACCAGGTTAGATAGAAAAGTGTGTGGGGATTTTAAAAGGTTTATTTTAGAGTTTAGTGGGAATTAAATAGAAATTTATAGAAAACATTCGATTTAAAAGATAGTTCACTCTTCGTTTTTTTTTTTGGCGCAATGTGCTACCACACCCCGAGTATTAAGACGGGCATCGAGTTAAATTGCTGAGTCAGACAAATGTTTAATAGATCCTACAATTCTTGGTAACTAGCAAGATTGGCACTTGGCAATGGACAAAAAAAGGACATTGTCCATAAATGTGGAGATCTACTTAGAAGTAAAGTTAAAGCTAGGAGGGTTCGAATTATTGCAATTCCCTTATATATGTGTGTTTGGTGGTAAGCTTCTTCTATAACCCTTTTTGAATGACCCAGAGTTCAGGAAACCTTCGTCAGAGGAGTGAATGACTCAAAATTATGGGAAAACTTTGCATGGGAAGGGCTGTCAATAAGGTACGTCACCATATAAATTCACCCTTGGGAAGAAAGAATAAATGTAAAATTTAGTTTGATAAGGCCGAATGTTTGACATCAGATAATCTAAAAGTTAAAAATGTATACCAGAATATGGGAAACATTACAATGTAAATTAAAGTATTACATTTCTGACAGTTGACAACTATAAATATACACTATTCATACAGCAGTAAATATAAAGAATAGAGAAACCACCCACTAATTAAGCATGGATAGTAATAACTAATAAATCATTTATTGATGTTATTGAAAGTAATGCATATTAATTTAACTTCAAATGTGGTATAAATCTCTTTCAAATTAGATTTGAATTTTAGAAATCTAGAAAAAAGTCTAATTTTTAGTGACTTTATATATATCCAAGTCAGTTTCTACATAATTTTTGATAAATATGCATAGTTTAATGTTTGTATGTCAATGAAATGAAAGTGATTTAATTATTCTTTTTCTTAATTCTCTCAAAATATTTTTTTTTACTTAATAAATATCTAATTTGCCAATGCTATTCTTTTAATTTAATTTTCACTTCTTTCATCCTCATTAAACCAACTACTTAAATATCTAAACTGATTTACCTTTTGAACTATATTATCATGAGTTTCAACTTGTAGTCTTTTAATATTTCTCCCTATCCATAAACACCTGGTCTTCTTAACACTAATTTTTATTCCATATCCATACATCCTTTCTCCATTTTATTTATTATATTCTGAAAACTTTTTAATCCTCAGCTACTTATGCATTTTATTATTCTACCTCCAATATTAGCTCCTCTACATTCCAAATATTGGTCCAATATGTCTTCTAAATAAATATTAAAAAGCACAAGTGAAATAAAAAATACTTAATATTTACTTCTTCAATATCTTTATCCTCTCTGATTTTTATTCTTTCCCACAATATATATTCCAAATTAATCTTCATATCTTTCAAAATAATTCTATATTTTTTAAGACAGCCTTAACTTTATTCCAGAATAATCTATAAAATATTTTTCTCAAATCTACAAAACATATACCAATCTTTTATGTTTTTCATTATATCTGTTTGCTATTGTTCTAGCAACACCAACACATCTCTCTGTACTTTTCCTTCTCTGATAACCAAACTGTTTTGTTTTAATATAATATTGTATCTTCCTACAAATTATTTAAGTTAAAATCTTCAATAATATTTTTGAAGCATGAAATAAAAAGCTTACTGTCCCTACCTTTTCCATCTTATAGAAAGACTTAATGTTATCATATTTAATGTTAAAATGTCCAAATGTTATGCTCTATTTCCAACATTAAATTTTTTTTTTTAAATTATTATTTAAGCATAAGAAATAGGCGATCTATTTGAACTTTATATCTATTGAGTGTTACGATTTTTTATTCATAGTTCTTGGAAGTATAGTGATTTCCATTTAATTTACACACACACACCCATATATATATATATATAAATGAAAGTTCATTTGGCTCCAACAGGTGCCAGAATTTAGCTTAGCTTAACTATTTTATTGCAATTATCTGTTTAAAAAAAAATAATGATAAAAAAAAAGAAGAAATTGGTTAGTTAATGAATAAGATATCATAATAATGGGTAATGTAGTAATATTTAGTAAATTTTGTATAATTATATGTGCAAAGTAAGTAACATAATTATAATTAGTTTTGCAGGAGATATAAAATAGCATTTTACTCAAAATAAATATTTTAAGCTAGTATTTAAAATAATAGTAGATGAGATTAACTGTATCATAGAATAACTTTTGTTTTATTTATTTATAGTTTATAACTAATAATTGAACTAATATTGTAAATAAAATAAATAATATCAAATTGATTTAAAATTAATCTTTAGTTTTCTTAAAGCAGTCTAATAATAATTAATCTTTAAAGTAAATTAGTCTTAACCTGTTAAAAGTTATTTCTAATCTAATATTCGTTAATATTTTTATTTGTAGTCAATAAAAAGATATAATTAACTAGTGGAGGTCATGTTAAAGGTCATCCCTGTGTAAATGTGTATGTATGCATAGAGATGTAAGAGGTAAATGAATAAATAATAATTTAACTACAATATTAATTAAAAACAAGAAAACAAATGAATGACTAAAATCAGTATAATTAAATATTAAAAAGTCTTGATAAATGAAAACTAGTTTGATTTTATATTAGTGTTTCTTTTTTATTTTATGTAATACAATTTTTTTTTTATTATATAACAGCTAATTATTAACTTTTAATTCAGAGTCATTAAACCATGTGATTTTCAAATAAATAGATCAAAATTACGTCAGTTGTCAAAATCGATTAATTTTCCAGCTGATTTAAAAAGAATTACAGTTAAAATGAAATAAATTATATTGATAGGTTGATTAAAAGAAATTGACATCAAATTTTGGGGAGGGGACAGAAATAATATTGTTATAAATAGAAGGTTTTATTTTATTTTTTATGTGTGTGTTATTGAATCCTGAAGTTCCTGAAATCTTTCTTCACCTAAAACAAGTTGTAATTTTTTTAAAAAAAGTTTATTATTTTTTAAACAAAAGTATCTTAAATTATATTTAATTGTTCCAAGATTATAATAAAAAACTGCTAAAAAGGTAAAGGTAACCATTTTGTGTCATTGACTTTTAATTAATACTCTTAAAAACTATCGTAAAAATGTTTATGTAGTGTTTGTAAAAATGCAGACGTTGTGCACTCCAGAAAAACTAGAATTTGTTCAAGTGGTTGTTGTAGATCACGCACTGATAACGGAGGAAGTTAAGTAACATAATGGTGGATGATAATTCCAAGAGATATTTGCTTATTGCAAATATTTCTGGATAAAAGACGTTACCTGATTGGACAAGGATTAATTGCTAAAGTTATCAGTAAGCAATAAAAGACGGTGTAACAACTATGCAGGGGAAGGCAGTTATTAGCAGCCATGTTGGGAGAACATCGGGGAGTGTAACATCGGGAGTAGTAGAGAGCAGTCACGCAGTAGCAAGTTGCAGACCATGCATTTGGAGAGCATCCGTTTGCAGACCATTCCTTGGAGAGCATCCGTGGCTGAGCTTTGTTGCAGACCAATTCATTGGAGAGCTTCATTGCAGACCAATTCGTTTGGAGAGCTTTGTGGCAGACCAATGCGTTTGGAGAGCTTCATTGGAAAAGAACAGCGTGGGAATTGTATAACGTTATTTGCTGACCGCACAGTATGACTTGCAGTTTTAACCTTGGCACAGTCGTAAGTGCGGATAATACAGTTTAAAGGAAATTTTATATCTGATATCTCCTCTGCTAACTGCATAACTTATATCTTCTATGAAATAAATTTAAGATATAGACAATTAATATATTTATGGTTAAATGACTTTATTACACCAAACTTTTCTAGTCAAAAATTACTTAGTTATTCATTAGATAAAAGACAATTTCAATGAGGAAAGTGTAAAAACATTTGTAGTCACTTTATTGTATATTTAAAAAGCTTCAATATTCTTGTTTTAAATTCATTTAAAGTTGATTCCAAGTATCCTATATATTATATTTATTACTTCTAAAATCGTTTTATAAAAAAAATGTTTTGCCTAAAATTAATTAAGAACTAACATTTTATCTATCAAATGTATAGTATAATTATAATAAACTATTATATTTGCTTATATCTATACGTGAAATTTGTGACAATTATTCCTAGCTCTGAAACAGATGGAAATTTTTACTTGCAAAATAATCCACTCTTATGTTAAGAAAAATAAAGAGAAATTATTTGGAAGCAAATTTTAAAATATTGTATGTGAAAATATTTTTTTTTAAAAAAAGAGAAAAGCTGTTTAAAAATGTGATCTTTTAGGAAAAGAAGTGGAATTTAAAAGAAACCCTCTATTATTGAATAAGTAAACCTGGGATCCCATAATGATATTCTCAGCTGAATCATTTGTTTTGCATACCATTTTATTGCCGACTCATCCTTTTATTTTATTACTATTACTATGATGTTTTATTGTATTGCTTATTATCTAAAAATATCTTTAAAGAAAGAAATTACATTAACTTTACAGAATTATTAAATATGTTTTCTTTGGAAATCTTTGCCATGTTTAAGTTAAATGTTTTGACCAGAAGCTTCGTGCCATCAGATAAATAATATTCAATAAATTATGTAAATATCTTGAACAGAAAAACTGGTATGGAGGAAGCTAAAACTATGAACTAAAGTTATTGTATTTTTATTTTTGCATGTTTTATTGGTTTTAAAAAAAAGAAACCAGAAAAATATATATATATATTTAAAATATGTGTAATACTATTTAGTATAAATATGCCAGTTAAATTAATGTTATAATTTTAGTCTTAATGGATTTATTAGAATGAGTATATATTCTACCATTCTCAGGTAATAGTCTATTATTATATTTGTTAAACATCTCACAAGTTAACTTATATTCAATAATTTTATTCCTGGAGATTTTAATATCTCATTCTTAGCTTATTTATATGTGTGTTATTTCACTCAGTTTATTTAAAATCAGCCAAAGAGGTTTATCTGAGAGTTTTCCATTCATTTGTTTTATAAATGCTACATTAATAATAACCACAAATATTTTTATATATGCATTGAGAATTAATTTTCTCGCATTTAATTCACAATCTTTTAAATGTTCAATATCGACTATATTTTAATATTTAATATTTTATTATGTGTGCATTGTACCTTTGCCTAGAATTTTTATATGCATTTAATTTTAAGTAATTTTTATATAGTCAGTTGACATAGTTTGCATTGTTGGTTCTGACATTGATTATATGCATTGTATTTTAAAATTCTTATTGATGACTTAGTCAGTTCAAGTGATGTTTTTATCTTGTTATTAGTTTAGTATTTGGTAGCCTCATAGAGCAAGGCTTTGTTAATTATTATTAGTATGCTTAATGGAGTAGACAAGGTCCTCCATTCTTATTGTATTGCTTTTTAATGGGGTGATAGTGCTCGTTCCCATTGAGGATTATTGTATATCAGATATTTGTATTTCAAGTGATTGTGATCACATATTTTGAAGTGCTTAGATCCCATGAAGAGGATCCCACTTTTCTGGTGTGTCTTTCCTGTTCCTGATGTGCTGAGACAAGGTCCAGGCATCCTATTTTTTGTTTCAAACATAGGTATTTTTGGAAGCCACCACATTCTTATGAAGTGGTTCAGCTCTGCGGAGCATATATGTATTTATTTTGGCCTATCACTCATGATGTATTAATGCTAGTTCCATCACAGTAGGTGATGTTGCATTTGTTTTAGATATGTAATGATGAAATATGTTTGTTTGATGAACTTTGCTTCTTCGGGTTGTGTTTAGCTATTTTAATGCTTATAGGTATATCAATGTCTGAATTATGCTGTTATGATAGTTTTATCATCCACAAATCAACCAACAATAATTTATATTTAATTTTAAATATGTAAATTATGCATATGGTTATAAGTGGCAATTCACACATACTATGTAGTTTAATATATTCATCCAGAGTTTTTGCAGCTGGAATTGTAAGTCTTTTAAATTTCAGTTTTAAACATTTGGTTTAATAATTTTATGTGGACAAAAATTTTGGAAATATGTGTATAAATTATCTCTGATGAGTGAGTGTCCCATGCATCTAATTTAATTTAAAGTTAGCTTAGTCTTACTTAAATGCATCACTAGCTATAATATTAATAGTGTTAGTATAACTAATGATAATTTTAAAGTATATGCTGTATATGTTAGTCCCAGCTTAGCGTTTGCTTAGCTTAGGATAATAAATATCAATGTATCAGTATGTTATTCTGGTTGTCAAATGACACCACAGTATCATTAAATATGTTAATCAAAATAGATTTATGTTTGTTAAACTCATACCACTGTAATTAAAGCATAAAAGATTTAGAATCTCTAACTATTTAAAGAGATTAGAGTTAATATCAAATAGCCACTGCTTACTCTTGTATTTATTTATTGATTTTTGTGTATTTATTAAAATAAACAGTTTTAAAAGAGAAAAAGAGAGTTAAAGAGGAATACTTAGTAACTTTAGTCAGATACAATGTTATAATTTTGTAAGTCAAAACAAGGTTTGAGAGTCAAAATGTTTTAAAAGATTCTAGCACTATCTTGGCAATGTTTGCTCCAGTAATTTTTGTTTGCACATTTTTTTTTATTTTCCTTTATTGTTATTAATAACCCAAATTACTATTATTTAAAAAGTTTCGTTTTTGTTTGTTTACTTTTATATGAAATATTATTGTCTTGAGTTCCAAAGGTTCATAAAAATTTCATAAAGTATACAAAATATATTTTATACTGGTTTAAATTATATAAAGCCATGCTGATCTAAGTGATTCTCAGATTGAATCACAGTAACAGATGATCACATAATTACATATATTTAATAGAATGCTCATTTTAAAGTTGATTTTTTTTTAGTTATTTTTATATCTGCTCAGACTGAAGATTATGCAATGAGATGAAGAATATTAGTGCTTCAGAAGAGTATTTACTATTTATTTTTAAAGCTTCACATTATCTATCATCATCTTGTATATTTTTAAAAAGTAAAGTCCATCTGGATTTAAGGTCCTTAGTAGGTTGTCTGTGAATATGGGGAAAGGCATAAAAAGTACCCTTGTCCTTTTCCTTGCTCGAGTGATGTCTTGGGTGATAGGCCATTATTAATTTAAATTTAGATTGATTAATCAAATCTTTGGATTAATATTTTAACATTAGATAGTTATCTCATGGTCAGACAAGATATCACTCACTTGTTTATTTATCCAAGCAATCATTTATTAGGCAACTTAAACTTTTATCTTGCACAAGAGTTTTGTTTTAAAACCCCTGAGATTGTTTACTCTTGTTGCCTTGTTAGTTATAATTTAGTGAGATAGTTCTTCCAACAAAATATCATTTGTTTTATTCAGAGTATATGATCTGATAGTGGTCCAATTCTAATAGCTATTAAATAATGATTTAAATTATCTTTTATATTGTTTAGTGGTAGATTATTAATATGCCATAATAGTTATATTTGCATTGGTATTGGATTTGGTCTCTGTCTGATTATATATCTCTGGATCATCATTCACCCTTGATTTTTATTGTAACCCCACTGAGCCAACTTATTAGAAGTCTCTTATAGATTAGTTTATAATTTTCATTCCATTATTTTTTTCTATCTTCATTATCATCTCCCTCTTCATTCCAACAGCCTTACCATTCTTCATTTGTGTGATTGCCTTTCTTACTTCATCCGGCAATATGTCCATACCTCTATCATCTATTGCAACATCTTCATTTTCAAGTTCATAACCAATTGAATTATTTCCTCTACTAAACAGATACTGAATATATTCTTCCCATCTTTTTAATATATCATTACTATCAGTTAACCTCCTTCCATTCTTATCTGCAATCTCACTTACTACCCATGTCTTTTTCTCCCAAGTGATACTTCATACTCTATCAAATGCCAGATCATGTCTTTTCATCTGTTGAAGCCTTTCTATCTCTTTACATTCTTGCTCCAACCACTTTTCTTTTACTAAATCTGTTTCTCTTCTCAATTCATTATTAAATTTCCTATATGCCTTTTGCCCTTCCTCAGTATTTACATTCTTCCATCGTCTCCACACTTCCATCTTTTCCAACATACCTTCAGTTATCCAAGGTCGTTTCACTTTTCTCACATGAATAATACCTATTTCATCTTTTGCTATTTTCAAGAATCCTTTTTTAATTCTATTCCAACACTCATCAGAGCCATTAATATATTTCCCATCCTGAACAATTCTTTTAAATTCATTTTCACATACTAAACCAAATTTTCCTTTTTCCATTTGTCTCAATTTATCCAAGTCCCATCTTGTGTATCTTTTCCCTCTTTTAATTCTTTTTAAACTCAGCTTTAATTTAGCCATCACCAAATTATGATCCGAATGTATATCAGCACCAGGCAAAGCATGTGAACCCTTAATAGCATTCTTATATCTATTCTGAATCAATATATAATCAATTTGATAACGTTCTTTGTTAGCTGGAGCTTTCCATGTATACAATCTTCTAATATGATATTTGCAATGACAAACCCATTCTCTTTACAAAATTGTACAAGTCAACTACCCTTTCATTTCTTTTTCCAATACCATAATTTCCAACAATTTTCTCTTCCCTATCTTTCCCCACAATCCCCCAATAGCAATATACACACATTTTTCCTTCACATTGAATACTTTCTTCTATCTTCTCATACATTTCATCAATTTCAATATCATCATGAGTACTAGTTGGCATATAAACTTGTATAATTACCAAATCCCTAGGACTTGCATTTATTCTCATCATTATCAGCCTGTTGTTAATACCATCAAAAATGTAAAATACATCACCATAATTTTATTTATTTCATAGTGATATACAAATTTATAGACAGTTGATGTGTTTATATGTCTGTTTTTATTAAATAAATCGATCAATTAACTGCTAAAAAAAAAAAAAAGTTAAATCCAGTATTATTAAAAAGACTACCTTTTCTGCGTATATTTTCATTTTACCAAATAAATAATTACATAAATTATTTTATCCGGATCTTATTTATATATCCTACAAATATCAATCAATATAACAAAATAATAAAATTTCCTTTTAAAAAAAGATTAATAATGTGAGATATATTTGTTCTATAATTTTTTTTCCTTTTTTTTTTTCAGTGATTTCTATAATTTTTTGAAGTAATGGACCAGGATATTGTAATTCATGATTTGTATTTGATTATAATTACATATCTGAGGTCGTTAATTAAGTTCTAATTCGAAAAATTTGAAAGCAGGTAAATGCAGCAGTCAAAGGTCATCCGAAATCAACTGAAAGAGAAGGAAATAAACGTCTAATCTCGTTTATCTTAACATGTGATAAACAGTAAGATTTGAAATATCGTTTTTTTTTTTATTGAAGGACGTGTGATAATTAAGGTACTATTTAATTTTTTGTTGAATATTGATAGATTAATAAAAAATAAAACTATCTAGTTTTTTTTTTTTGATAATCCAATAGTGAAAAAATTAAATTGGTTAACTATAGCTAGGGATTTCTTAAAATATTAACTTGGAGAAATATTCCAGATTTTTTAAAAGTTTAAACAATGGGCTAACAGCATATAATGATGTTGCATTAGTATATGTAATATATATATATATATTAAATCTAGAGTTCTTTACTAACTTATATGTAACTCCAGTCTTAGCGAATGAATCAAACACTGTTAGCAAACATTTCGTGTAATATATGTAGGTAATCAAATCGCAAATATTTATATCAATACATAAAGGGTTATTGATAATTAAATAAAAAAACTATACAGTATTTTTGTGAAGCTCATTCAAATACCCCCAAAATTAAAATCATCCTATTTCAAACATAAACAATACATATATAGTGTAATTCTACACAGCATTCTTATAGCTAGATGTGTTTAGATATATCTAAGAATATTACTGCATATTTACGTATTTTAATTAGAAGTTATTTATATGTTATTTAATTTAAATGTTAATAACATAAAGGAATTTTTCTGCTTATATATATATGAAAAACAAAAAAACAAGTTTTACTTGCTAACGCTTGCATTTATGATCAATAGATGGCGTTTTACCAAAAACATTGTCAAAGTGAATGCTTACTCTGACGTTTATGTAAACAAATGATGTCAGAGTAAGCATTCACTATCTCTAACTTTAGTTCCACCTTCAGATCATGATTTCAAGCTATTTGCTATCATCAGTGAAGGAATAGGAATATATATATATATATATTACTCCAGTTAATGTAATATAAATCTGAGTACCAATTAGAAAAAAGCTTTGTAAATTGTAATCATGCCATCCAGTAATAGTGTTTGTATAAACTATTTTAATTCTTGTTTGGTCAAAAGAAATTCAGACAAATATGATTCATTACGTCATAGCAAAAATTTGAATTATGCATATCTGATAATTTGAAAATGTTGATAGTGTGTTAGCATTTTTTGAAAAGGGAATTCAATAAATAGTGATAGCAATATAGAGTTTCATAAATTTATTTGATTGTTATATCAAATTATGGAAAGAAATAATCAGTGAGATCAGATGCGAGGAAGGTCAAGTTTCATTGAAAACCCCAAACTGTCACGTTTATTCAAATCAGCAAAGTGATTGCTATAGGTTAACGTATCCTCAAATAAATGACTGGTCCAGATTCAATTTTATCTTGTCCAGATTCAACATTCAAACATGCCAATAGATAATAATTCTCAATAATTTTGATTGCTCTTATTATGGAAGGGCATATGAATAAAAATAGATAGTTCATTTGGAGATAAAGTCAGGCTACCAAATAATTGCCATGGCTGAACAGCAGTACACATATTATACATGATTAAAACATCTGAAACTCTCCATACAGTAGTGCCACTCAGTGCCAGCCAAAGTAATCAATGGATTCCAGAAGGTTTGTGCATAAAATCCCCATCTAGTGCCTACTCATCCAATATCCCCAGACTAGTTTCTGGCTTGTGGCCTTCATCAGTGAGGAGCCTTGGATCTGAGAGCACTGCACCTAGATCTTAGGATCTAATGCAACCCTCCAGCAGCCACCTTTTATCTCTACTTAACTACAAAACTATGAGAATAAAATTGAAAACACAAAAATATTTTCTTATTTAAGCTCAATAGTTTATATAGTCATATGGGTCTGAACTCATTTCAGCACCCATACATTTTGGTGTCCTTGGTCCTTCAATAGCCATAGCCACCATTATTATATTAGGCAGGATTGGTGTTAAAACACTCAACATCACATGATCATCGTATCTTATGCTTCCATTGATTACTCTAGCTGGCACTGAGTGGTACTACTGTATGGAGAGTTTTGCATGTTTTAATAAAAGTTATGTGCAAGCATAAGGGATGGTGATCATGTGATGTTGAGTGATTATTCATGATAAGTCTACATTGAACTGGAAGCTGTAAACAATAACTTGACACTAATCAAGCAGTTACGATACAGCTGGAAGTATCACTGTATCTAGACATGTGGCAAATCTGCCATGGTAGAGTTGGAAGTGTTATGTATTCTTAGAAAGGTAGTTGAGTAATTTCCTTCAATTTTCAATAGTTGAATAGCAACTTGATATAACATTTAACCAATGGCATCAGGCAAATGTATATCAGTTGTATATACTGTAAACATATGTTATGCAAGTTGAATAAAATATTTAATCAGAAATACATGAATCTGTGTTTACACAAGGACATTTTTCTTTTTTCATCTGGAAATACATGACACATTTTAAACTCTTAAATGGACTCCTTTCTTCACTACATCATCTCAGCCAATGATTACAATAAACCAATAGTAAACCATCAATTTTCTGTCAAGACAACATTCAGATAAAAAATGGAGATTCATTTATTATGATATTCTAAGATCATAAATAGATCATAAGGGACAGCAAAGTCTGAAATAGATTGGGATTAAAACTGCCTAGAAGTTCTTAAAAAAAATTTGTTAAGTAGAACAAAATGAACAGTTTGGGTAAATTAATAAATAATCATTTTATAATTTTTCAAAGAAAGTACTATTCAATACTTTAAATATAATAAACCATAAATATAAATAGTTAATTCATTATCATAACATATCACCTTAGCCAATATTTAAAATAATCCAACAATGTATCAGCAACTAATTGTCAAGAAACACCCAGACCATAAAAAGAAATCCATTTATCATGATGGCCTAAATATTTAAGCAGTTTAATCTCAATCTGGTTAAAACATTGCTGTCACTCTTGGCTAGAGTCTAAGAAGTGTATTTCTATTTATTATCTGCCTGTTACCTTGCCAACACTTTACTGATATTATAATGGTTAATTTTAAGAATTGGATGGGTGAATGTCATTTATATATAATATCTAGTTAGTTATATGCTCTTCTGTTATTTAATTTATGGTTGGCTGGTTTGACAACAGATGAAGATTTGTGGTTTTGATACGCTTGAACTGTTGTGTAATTTACATTTATCACTTTTTAACTTTATACCATATTAAATTTATCATCTAAATAAGAATGTAAATTGGTGGAGGTGAAATTATTTTTAAAAAATAATTGTGTGTTAATTTTTGTAAACTTTTAGGAATACAAAAACAGAGCAAAACTCTCCATACAGTATTGCCACCTATGCTAAACAGAGTAATCAATGGATGCCAGAAGGCTTGTGCTCTCAGATCCAAAGCTCCTCATTGACGAAGGCCACAAGCCAGAAACTAGTCTGGGGATATTGGATGAGTAGGCATTAGATAGGGATTTTATGCACAAGCCTTCTGGCATCTATTGATTACTCTGTTTAGCACAGGTGGCAATACTGTATAGAGAGTTTTGCTCTGTTATCAACAATTAATGTGCTAGTATAGGAAATGTGATCATGTGAATACAAAAACCTCAATTTATTACAGTCCTGTGTCAGATCTCTTGGATATATTACATCTTAAACCAGATTGAAAAGTGAAATATATCTTTTACATACAGAAATTGTCTTTGAAGATCCATGGTTTAGATAAACTTTGGATATTATCATGTGATTTATACTTAAAATTGCTTTGTTTTCTGTAATAACAGGATTATCATCTAAAACAATGAATAGTTTAGTTATACAGTCCAAATCTTTTACAAAATGATTATGGATTAGTATACTTTCAAAAGAATTATATTTGATAGATTAATGGGATTTATATAAACTTCTATGACTCCAAATTTTTACAGTCACATATTATTTTCTTTTTTATATTACGATTTTAGACCAGAGTGAAAGATGAATATCACATTTCACTTATAGATATTGCTTGGCAACAGATTGAAGATTTATAATTTAGATAATCAAAAGCTGTTATCATGTGGGTTACATTTTAACAGCCCCTAAATTTTTGCTATATCAAGTTTATTATCTAAAAAATAATAAATAGCAGTATGGCATGAAAATTAGAAAGATTATTCCTTGATCTATTTCCAAATAGGGATATATTTCTGTTTACTGAGAATAATGTAAAATTTTAAGCACATATAAGCTCATTATGTTACAGCTGTATGTCAGCTCTCCTGTCTATATAAAGATTGTGCCATGTTGAGTTAAAAACTACATTATTTTGCATTTCATCAGATATATAAATAACAATGCATAGCAATATAATTTTGGACATTTAAAAAGAAATGGTTATTTATGAATCTATATTTAAACAGTTATTTTTGCATGTTTCATGGAGTTTTGTATTGAATTTCTTCTCTATATTAAGATCTTAAACCAAAAAGACAGGAGGTTTTTATTTTACTTATAAAGACTGCCATAACATTAGATTAAAAATTCATGGTTTTAATAAGCTTGGGTTGTTGCCATGCAATTTACAATTGAAAGCACATAGCATTATAAAATATCAGGTTTACTATCCAAATAATAATAAATAGCAACCAATTTTGAAAGATTGTTTAATTTGTTCTGATTTAGTGGCTGCAACGCTACGAATTTGGTGTCGTTTTTGGCTAATGTGATGGTGCTGTTCTTACGTAGACTTTTCTTTGCTATTTTGTATCCTTTCTTTACTTAGAAGTCATTATTATTAGTTTAAAAAAGGTCTTTATAGTGTCATTGTTATTATTGTAAATGACTTTATACAAACTTTGCCATATTTGGACAATAATTGATTGATAGGTTATATTGCCTAAAGGCAATTTTGGATATTTATTTTATATAATATATCAAAGAAAATTATAATTTTCTTGAATTTATTTACATATTTAAGTGTATTCTCAATATATTTGTAAAATATTTATTTTAAACCAAAAAATTACATTATTCCAATTAGACTTTACTTTAAAATATTTATTTTCAGAAGACAAGCTAATGGCTTTTATAAACACAGGTTTCTTGTAAAATTTTAATATGAATAAACTTAGTTTTGAGACTTATTTTCATCTTATATATAAAATCCATATATTCTCTGTTGTCTGATTGGTGAATGTATGTTTGTCCAAGTCATGTGTCAAATTGACAATCACTATATTTATGCAAAGGAAGTAATTCCACCATTAAATAAAAAACACTGTGAAAAATCAGTACAAGTGCTTTTAACTATTAAAATATAGTACATAAATTGCAGTAAAGGTTCCCAGCCAGCCACAGAAACAGTTACAAATATTGATTCATAATTTGATGTTAAGGCACTCCAAGCTTTCATGGTCTGGCAATCCCCTTATATAGTTCAGATGAACAACATACATAGCAATGTGTAATTAAAAATTTAATGATTTTTTTAAAGATTAGAGATGTTTAATAAAAACATACTTACATTACATCTTTCAAAAAAATTGTTAAAGCAATGAATTATTAGAAAACAATGGGCTGAAAACCCAGAGTTTTTGTATTCCACCATAATAATGATCTTTCAGACTGATGTATTATTCTCACATTTGGATTAAAAAAAACATGGGCCTTTGCAAACGGGGTCCATCTAGTTCTTTTATAATGTCTCAACTAAAGTTCTGTTCTATTTTAAAAATGGAATTTAAATAAGAAATACTTCATTCTACAATTTTTATGGATAGCCAAGATTATCATAGAATAACAAAAAGTGTCTTTGTCACAGTTAAGAATCAATTTATTTCATTTTTCTATACTGCAAAGTTAAAATATTAACTTTTAAAATATCTTTTATTTGTAGTCTTGCATTTATAATAAATAATATAAAGATTATCAATACCTGATTTAGATAAAAGGTGATAGTTTTAAAGTTGAAATGTGAACAAAGTTGTCACTAGGTTCACTGAAATAGAATAGGGAGGAGTTGTATCATAATAAGGCTAATAAATGATTATCAATCAACTTTCAAAACAGTTTATAGTTGCCCTTTTAATGGGATTTATGCAAACTTCTAGGAATATATTAAACTGTGCAGCCTTGTGTCAGCTCTTTTCTCTGTATTAAGATCTTTGAACACAATGAAAAGTGTAATCACTTTCTTAAAATTTTAGATGTTGTTATGACAACAGATTGAAGATTCATTAGTTTTGATAATCTAGGGATGTTATCATGTTATTCACTATTAAACACTCTTAATTTTTTGAAATATCAGATTAATTATCTAAAGAATAATGAGTACAAATACCATTTGAATATTTTAAAAATGATTATTTTAATCTACTTTCAAAACAGATTATACGTTCCTGTTTAATAATATTTATGAAAACTTCTAGAAATATTAACCATCAAATGCTTAGACTTTTGTGTCACTCTCTTATCTATATTATGATCTCAGTACAGAATTAAAGGTGATTCTTGTCTTTTACTAAAACCTGTTATTTTGATAATAGATTGAAGATTCATCGTAGTGATAAGCTTGGTCTGTTATTATGTGTTTTACATTTAAAAGCACTAGCTTTGTGAAATATCATGTTTCCTATCTAAATAATAATAAATAACAATGAAGTTTGTCAAGCGTTGGTGGCCGAGTGGTTAGCAGTCAAGCATTGGTGGCTAAGTGGTTAGCACAACAGCCTTGCAAGCAGTTGTCCCGGGGTTCGCTTCTGGCCCATGCTTTGATACATTAAAAAAATAAAACAATGAAGTTTGAAAGATTGTTTATTTTTTAATCTACTTTCAAAAGAATATTTTCTTTTTAATGGGATTTAGATAAACTTTAATATATATAAAATTGTAAAACTGTTTGCAGTCTAATGTCAGCAATTTTCACTATTTTAAAATCTTAGATTAAAATGAATGAAATCAATTGCTTACTTATAGACATTGTCTTGACAGTAGATCATACATCATAATTCAAATAAGCTTGGACTGTTATCACCTAATATACATTTAAAACTACCTAGCTTATCGGAATGTCATATTTATTATCTAAAACTTATGAATAGGAGTTTCATAGACTGCAGACTACTCAAAGAAGTATGGAGAGATGCATGTTGGGAGTAACAAAAAGAGTTCAAAAACGCAATGTATGGGTAAGAGAACAAACAGGTGTTACTGGCATCATTGAAAAAATTAAAAGATTGAAGTGGAGTTGGGATGATAATAGATGGACAATTGAAATCTTAAAACTGGATTCCAAGAGATTGCAAAAGACCCAGAAACAGACCATATGTGAGATGGATGGATAAAATAAGAAAGTGTGCAGGGGTGGTGTGGAGAAGAGAAGCTAAAGATCAGAGATGGATTAAACTTGAAGAGACCTTCATCCTGCAGTGGATTGATAATGGTTGATGATGATGATGATGAATAGCAATTGTGAAAAAGGTTTAAAAATCATTGTCTCAATCTATATTTAAGTCAACTTATATTTGCATGTTTATTAGGTATTATGCAAATTTTTTTAAAATTAAAATTGTCAAACTGTTATTGTTCTGTGTCAGTTATTTTGTCTCTAATAGATATTAGGTTAGAAAAAAAGAAAATCCATCTTTTATTATAAATGTTGACTTGAGAACAGATTAAAAATTTATGCTTTAAATAACCTTGGGCTGTTACCATGTAATTTTAATGTAATATCACCTACATTTATAAAGTGATCTGATTTCTCATGTAAATAATAACTAATATCAATGGGATTTGAAAGTTTTCAAAAATAATTAACTTTAATCTACTATCAAAACAAGTTATATTTGCCTTTTTAATAAGATTTATTTAAAAGTCTAGGATTCCAAAACTTCCAGTCTTACACCAGTACTTTGCACTTTTCTCTATAACCTTAAACCAGAGGGAATAATAAAATTTATCTTGTATTTATAAAAATAAATTCTTTGACTTATGGTTCAAATAAGCTTGGACTCATCACATGACATACATTTCAAACTGCTTCCTTTTTGAAATATCAAGTTCATGATTTAAAAATTAATGGAATGCAGTTTGAAACTTTTAAAGAAATGACTATTTCTCAATTCACTTTCCAAAAAAATTATATGTGCATGTTTATTGGAAATTACTGTATATATATTTATTGAAATATAAAATTCTCATACTATTTACAATCCTATATCAATTTTTCATCTCTATTTATATATTAGATTAGAAATTAAACTGAGAGAGTGCAAACTTCTCAAGCGCTTATGACTATCACCAGCCAATCAGATCAAGCACTGAGACAGAGAATTTAACAAGAAAAAGGTGGTTCCATCTTTTTCTTTACTTGTCTTTCTATATATCCAAGCCAGTCTAAAGTACTTAGATCTGAAAGTGTGCACTTTATAAAATAAATATTAGATTAGAGTAAATGGGGAAAATCCTTCTATTATAGATGCTTACTTGAGAAGAGATTGAAGATATATGGTTTAAATAAGCTTGAGCTGTTATCATGTGATTTCCATGTAAGATCACGTACATTTGTGCAGTACATATTTTATTATTTAAATAATAATCAGAAGCAATAATCTGAATATTTTTAAAAATCATTATTTCTAATCTCTTTTAAAACCAGGGTAATATTTATCTGTTTAATGAGATTCATGTAAATAGCACCAGCTCACTTCCTTGTATTAATTATGTTGTTAGTTATCTTTTAATTTGTAATTTAGATAACAATTTACCATTTGCTAGTATGGTAATAGAATACTGATATAAGAATATTTGTTAAATTGTCTCTTTCATATTAGTGGAAGTTTGTTAAATTGTCTCTTTCATATTAGTGGAAGTTTTATGTTCAGTGCAAGCTTCAGTTGATTAACGGCATTTTCTGCCAATCCATTTAAATCGGGATGATATGGCAGTGAGCACATATGCTTAATGCTTAGAGATTTTAAATATTTTAAAAAATTTTCACAAATAAAGCCAGTGCTATTATCCCTAACAAGTATTTCTGAGTAGCCCTGTGCTTAAAAAAAATCATTTAATCTGTCAACAATCTCATTTGCATCATATTTTTAAAATGTGATATTTTATCCAATTGAAGTAATCATCAATATACTAAAAATATATGGCCCACAAATTATATCTTTTCTTAAGTTATTGACCATTTGAGTGTCATGCCAGCACTTTTTAGTAAATATCTTGATGGTTTTATTAGTTTTAAACTACCAGAGCAGCTTCTAGCAAGTACTTTAGCATATACTACTCCCAGTGTCTGTTGTGCAGTATCCTGAGTACTTTTTAATGATCTTAGGGAAGAATTACTACTCTATTCCTTGTTTAATATGCATTTTTTTGCATACATGCCAATTTTCATGAACATTTCAAAAAGACAATCTGAGGTCATCCAATGGGTCAACTTATACTAATCTATTTTATTAATATTTGGTATCCCAGATCATCATTAACTCACTGATTCACTACTTTACTATTTAATAATTCTGAATAGAAACTATCAATGTAATTGACATCCAGTTTTACCATTTTTACTTTCATTCTGGCTAGCCTTTGAAAAAGTGCATAAACATGCTGTATCAATCTGCTATACTTATATCTTAATTCATAGTCATAAACTGAAATAAAACTGATCCAACTTAGAATATGAGAGCTTAGATGATCTGGGATAGATGTTGTGTTTGCTAATACATCAAGCAATAGTTTATGACAGCCAAATAAGTACTGAGGGAATTTTTAAATTCCAAAAACTATAGCCAAATTTTCTTTATCAACTGGCTATAATTTTTTGCATTAGACAATGTTCACAATACATATGCTATTGGTCATTCTTCATTATATGTAGGGTGAATTAAGATGGCTGTGACTCAAAAATTTGACATGCGAGCAGTCAATATTACACCTAGATTGCTATCATAATGTATTAGCAATTTATCTGATGCTACAGAGACTTTGCTTTAATAAAATCATTCTCTTGGATGGTTGACTATTCCCATTTCTGATTTTTCTTCAGTAGGTTGTACAATGATTAAGCCACATGCACTTTTCCTTTATATTGCTTATAATACTTCATTCATATACACTTTAATGCAACTAATTTTCTTAAAAACTTCTTTATTTTCTTACAGTTTTGACTATCCAGCAGTCTTCATCAGAGCTCTATCTTCCGAAACTGTGAGAAAATAAAGAAGTTTTTAAGAAAATTAGTTGCATTAAAGTATATATGAATGAAGTATTATAAGCAATGTATATGATTATATGAAAATATGCAAAGAAAGTAAAGGAGAAGAATAAGAGAGTAAACTTTTCCTTTAATGAAAACTTCAAAGTAATTGATCAGTTTTAAAAATTCTATAAGTTTTTTTTTTAAATTTTGGGTCTAGGTGTGTTTTAATCATTATAACTTTATAAGATTCAGAAGCTTTATTATTGTATAATGTGTAATGTTATAAATAAAAAAGCATTGACTGTAGCATCAAAAGTTTATGCTAATCTGCAGCCATTTTTATGTAAATAATAATGATTGCTATGCAAACTAGATGATTTATTTAAAACAATATGGATGCCAACTTCACTGACCTTATGACCTTTACTACTTGTACATTATATGATGTCAACATTTAAAGTTTTATATTAAAATCTTAAAAATAAAAGTAACATAATGAATAGATGCAACAAACCCAATGCAACATCCACTGCTGACAGATTTTGCATTAACTTCAATAGTAAAATAGAGGCATAAACAAAATTTTGAGGTCAATCATTGGTAGCTGAGAGGTCAGCACAGCTGCCTTGCAAGCAGTGTCTTGCAGACAGTTGCTCCGGGTTCACTTCCGGGCCGATGCTTTGACATATGAAAAAGTAAAATAAAATTTTGAGAATTAAGGTCACCATGGCAACCGTGGCAATTAATAATGATACCAACTTTATTATATATAATATACAATATGAATATGATAATTAAAATACTGAAGAAATAAAAAAAATAATTAATTAATACTTGTATACTATTCCTTTATTTTCACTAAAAAATTTTACAACCTTAAAAAAATAGTTCACCATGTTAAAACATAAACTCATGTAATGCTATAAATTGGTGTTATTTCAAACCCTTTTTATTATAGTTTATTATTATACAATAATTACAATAATTACACATATTTATTTATCCTATTTGATTAAAATTATTTTTAATTTAGATATTAGAATCATGAAATGGAGCAGAGCTTTGCTTCAAGTTAAACATATTTAACGCCTAGAAAAAGTTAATATATATATACACTGTACCGGTAAAAAAATCACCATGCTTAATCACACACAGTAATCTGAATTCAAACCCAGTCCACGTTTAGGAATAAATTCCAAAATGCAAACTAAATTCGAACCCAAAACCCTGGCATGACCCACCGATGACAATATTACCGGTACGGAGTCTTCCCTTTACTAGCTCATCGAAAAACACAGACTAAATTACCTACAATCAGCTAGTTCATAGATATCTTATAGTCGGGATATTGGTACGGCTAATAATTTAATGTATATATTTAAGTTGTCGATACAGACAGCAGGTGGTTGACTAGGTTTCGAGAGTAATAATGCAAGAGAGACAAAATTAGGTTAGATAAATTTTTAATAAATTATTGAAAGCATTGAATAATATTATTTACAGGTACGGTAAAACTCTCATATGTATTTATAATAAATTGCTGCTAGTCATCAATAATCGGTTTGTACTGATTAACAAACTCATGCCAATATTTATATGTTTAAATGGTTGTCCAGGTTGATATGAGAATCAGAGTAATTGGAGCACTTAAAATATTTAACTACTAGTTTATATTAAGTTGTTTTATTTTAATAGATTCAAACCATTGCGTGTACGGATAAATGGGAGGCGGTTTTATACAAAAATATAATATATAATATTGATGTACTGATGGTTGCAGGGATTAATGTATACTACAAATAATAACTTGCGGTGCATTGACGGAATACCGGGCGGCTTGTACTTTGACAAGTCTTAATGCCCCCAAGTAGATCCCGGGACACTACAACCAGCCGGGCTCGTTTTCGAACCCCGGTGATCCAAGAGATTACCTGGAGAAGCATTTCTTTCTCTCCATGTGGTAGTAAAACGAGACGCCAACTTAAGCGAAGGTAAAGGCCTTGCCACAGTAACATCGAGGAAGAGTGACCGGAAGTGGATTTTAAAACGAAATTATATAAAACCCTTTCTCTCCGTAACATTTTCTACGCAACAGTCCGATATAACTATTCAATAAAACATGGCGAAATCAAACGATCGCAAAAGTAATAATTAATTAAATTTACTCTGAAACCCATAACTCCCCAGATTGTTTGGAAGGTAATAATAAATTATTATTCTTACTCCGTAATAATATATAACAAAAGATTATAATAAAATTTTAGACTATTTTAAGTATTTGAGATTTGGAGTATAGATTAAAATATCATGACAAAGTAAAAGAAACAATAAAAATACTTGAATATTTCTCAACTCAACATAAATGACGATTTTTAATTCGATACAAGAAAATTACTTTTAAAATGAATATAATAAATATTATGAGATAACTTTACTGACTTTAATTAGAGTTGAGAAATATTATTATTGGCATCGTTTTGTTTGTAAAATAAGTAATAGTAAAAATATAAATGTATTCACAAATGGATTATTAGTAGGCACAAATATTAATAATTATCATCTAAAGACTAGAGCACACACCGAAATATTAGAGAAGAAATTTACTGACAGGTTTTAGTGTAACATTTTCAAATGGAAAGCAAGAAATTTACATGCAATTACTTTGATTAACAGATTAAATATAAAATTATTACTGAGAGGAAAGTTAAAAAGTTCATGTAACAAAAGTTACCATTCTTTCTTCGTCCAGTTTTCTTCTTGCGGTGCTATGTATGAAGAACGTAGGCGCGCATTTTGAATTTCTTAGAATGGCATGGTTAATTTAAATGTTGGAATTTGGAAGACTGGAAGCACGGAAAACATTACAGATCAGCGGTACGAAAGATTTAAATTGGCAGAACAGGGATCAGTTTCTTGGACTCAGCCCATCATGATTGCAGTTTACCGGGCAACTTCTTAATAACGGTTGAAGTGATTTCTCTGGAACAACTACTTTGCTGTAGCTTGATGATCCAAGCACAACCAAGTCAAAAGTTAGAGTGTCTATCTTATATTTAAGATGGCTACGGTTGACCTTTCTGCCTAGTTTTTGTTCATAACTCCGCCTCCTTTGATTTCGGCCTCCAGCAATATCTAATTTGACTATACAATAGCATTTGCCTTTCTTGATAAGCGTTCTACGTTTCTCATTTATTTTTAAATTTAATACATGATTCTAAATTGACAAAACAATTACATCGGAATTCGTGAATACAAAAATATACATTCATTATCTTAATTTATCGAAGTACAAATTAATTATTCTATACATTTGTTCAAGTAAGATTTTGATTAAAAATACTGATCAAAGGAATGTGACTTTTGATCAGCATTTTTAAATGACTTTGTATAATTTGCAAAATTAAAATTTAAAGAAAATATACACGCAATTGAAACTTTTAAATTGAGCTAATATAAATCCACAAGCCACACACACACGAATATTATTCACCATGATTTGTGACATTTATACTCATATTCTTTACATTAAATTCTTTTTAAACAAACACAAAATAAATAACTTAAAATCTATGTGGCTTGGAATAGAAAAAGTCTCATTGCGGGTAAATAGTGGTTTAGAATTACCGTTCTTAAATGACAATCATGAAACTAAGATCGATTCTTCGATCTGTCTGTTTCATTTCTTCCTACTTAAAAAAAAATAACAAAAAAAAATGTTTATACATATTTTACTGACTTACATTTCATTACAAAGTTGATCGACTTTGGAGAACAGTCTGGGTGAGAGTTTGAACCTAAACATGGGTGTGGAATGATACATTTTATCAATCATTTGTATATTAATGTCCATTGGTCTTTACTCATCATCTGAAACATTTATAACATAGTGGTCGTCTACCGGGTTATCCCAAAATTACTGTTTGTTTTCTATGTTCTCCCTGGGTCAGGAGGTATATAAGGCTTTAATTGTCTCGCATTGTAAATACCTCGTAGACCCTTCCCTTCCAGTAGAAAAGCGTTTTCATGGCATTCGTCCACTATCTCATATGGCCCGCTATACAGAGGGAAGAATTTTTTGAATTCCTTCCTAGGTACATTACTGACTCGTGGAGATCTTAGCCAGACTTGATCCCTGCTTTTAAAATTGTGATGTTGCCTTCCTCCTCTTTTAATTCTATTTTGTGCCATGCGCTCCAATTGTTGCCGGGCCATGTCTTGATCCGTGCTGGGATTTATATGTACTTCACGCTTTGGTGATAGCGTAGGGAAAATATCCGGGCATGGTCTACCATAGTGAAGACGCGTGGGTGGGAATCCCGTGGATTCGTTCATGGTATGATTGATGCAATCCATGACATATTGAAGTTTCTCTACCCACTTCCGGTGATCCGTTGATAAACACGCGCGAAAAAGTCGACTGATTTCTCTCATGACTCTCTCGCACGGGTTTGATTGTGGGTTTCTGATTGATGTTAGGCGATGGTTTACATTCTGCTTCTTTACCCAGTTTTTCCATTCTTTCGAGGTGAATGCCGAACCATGGTCGGAAAGTATGGTTTCGGGTTTACCTACCTCTTGAAATTGTTTTTCCTGAAGAACCCGAGTTACGTTTCTGGTGTTTGTAGACCGCACTGGGTAAACCTTAACATACTTGGAAAAAATATCATATGATACCAACAAATACTGAAATGTTTTGAATTTGGGCAAGGGACCATAGTGGTCTATTGCAAGGATCTCGTTCGGTCTCGTAGCCATCACAGGTTTTATTTTCCCCGTGTAGGACTTGTTGGGAGCTTTAGTAGTCGCGCAGGTATCGCACTGTCTGATTATGGAAGTGATATGGTGATACATTCCCGGCCAGTAAAATTGGCGACGGGCCACTTCTTCAATCTTCCTGGGTCCATAATGTCCCAGGGATTGGTGTATATGTTTAATTATAGGGGCCCTAAACCTATTGGGTACCACGATTTTCCAAGGAGCACTGTAATCCTTGGTCCGGGTTTGTAATGTGCCTCCCTCAATCCGGAAATGGGGGTATCTGCTTTGTGGCTTCTGATTCTTATCCGAGGGTTTGGACAAATCATGAATGATATGGGAATACTGTATATTCTGCCAATAACTCAAATTCCGCAGTTCAGTTTCTACAGAACTCGATGTCGTAGTGGCCATAACTTCCAAAGGTTGGTTCTTGATTTCAGGGTTTTGTATCTTCATCGGTACAGGGTGACGACTCAATACGTCAGCCACAATATTTTCCCGCCCTGGACAGTACTGGACTTGGTACCGGAATTGTTGGAGGGTCAAACTCCATCTGATTAAACGGTCATTAGTCAGGAAACTCTTGTTGAGAAACTCCAGGCAACGATGATCGGTGATAATGATTACTTGAGATCCCAAAAGAAATTGCCGGAATTTCTGGCATGCCCACACAATGGCCAGAGTTTCTTGTTCTGTTGTAGTGTAATGGACTTCCGCCCCCTTCAATGCACGGCTGCTAAAATAAATAACTTGGTGAGCTCCGGTATCACTTATTTGAAATAAAATAGCTCCTAGTCCTTGTTTGCTGCTGTCCGTTTGTACATAAAAGGGGCGATGAAAATTCGGATGGTGCAGCATTACGGCCTGTAAAAATTTTTTTTTACATGTAGGAGTTCTTTGTCATGAAAAGGTGTCCATTCCCACTTGCGGTTTTTCTTGATGAGGTCTACGAGATTTCTAGTTTCCTGGGAAAAGTTCGGATAGAATTTGTGATAGAAGTTGCAAAGGCCCAAAAATGATCGGACCTGCTTCGGTTTAGTTGGTGTTGGGAAATTTTCTATCGCGGCAATTTTATCGGGGTGAGCCTTAATACCATGTTGGTTGATGATATGGCCCAGGAAAGTTATCTCGCCAATAGCAAAACGGCTCTTCTCCAAATTTATGGTGATATTTTTTTCTCTGCATTCTCTGAGGAACCTTTCCAAATGTTGCAAATGTTCCTGCAGGTTTTCTGAAACGATGACCAAGTCATCCATATAACATACCATATGCTCCTGTATCTCATCGGAAAGGACCTGCCGCAAACAGCGCATTAAGCCTGCTCCACTGTTTATGAGTCCAAAAGGGACCCTTTTAAATATATGAGTATACCCATTATATCGGAAGGCCGTATATTTCCGATCCCTAGGGTCTAGATTCAACTGCCAGTAGCTCGCGGTCAAATCCAAGGTTGAAAAGATGGTTTTACCGGCCAGCCGCACCAGTACCTCTTGAATAGGTGGAGGAGCATCTCTTTCTGGGATAGTAATGCTGTTCAACTTGCGTGCATCCAAACACAAACGCAAACTCCCATTTTTCTTTTTTACCACGACCAACGGGTTGTTATAAGGTGACGGGCCACGTTCAATAATACCCCATTCAATCATTTGATGAATCTGGGCTTCCACTTCCCCTCTGTACTGAAAAGGTATGGGGTAAGTTTTCGACGGAACGTACGTCTCCTCCTTTACACGGATCCGGTGTGTATATCCTCTAATCTCCCCCGGTGTAGGAGAAAAAACAGCTTCATATTTCTTTAGTATTTTTCCGATCTGATCTGTGTCCCTGGGTTCCGTGAGGATGGACTCTTGAACCTTTTTACTGATCGCTGCTGGGTCGACTGCCTGGACCAAACAACTTTTGTAGTCAGGTCTCTGGGTAATTGGTATTTTGAAATCGACTGCCTCACTTCCGAAAGAGCATCTTCCCTTTTCATAATCGATAACACCATCATTGTGGGCCAAAAAATCGGAGCCGAGCACCACGTCATAAATAAGTCCTGTCATCACCAGAAAAGTATGTCCTACCGACCTCTGATTTATCTTAACTTCCAGCCATACTTGCAGGTTTTCACTTAGCATTTTTTTCCCATTTGCCAATGTGAATTGAATAGGCTGAGTTGGCAACTGCATGATTTCGCGGGTCCTTTTTAGGTTATTGATCCAAGCTGCCGATACGATTGAAGCTTGGCTGCCTGAGTCAATCAAAACCGTAACCCTGTTGTCTTCTATATTTACTTCTATAACCGGGCATAAGTAACTTGCTTGGTGATCCTGGTTTTCTTTCTCTGAAATTAGGTTCGTCATCTGGTGGATGGTTTTAATGGGCTGACTTTTACGGTTATCTGGTGCCGGAGATATGAAGTGTTGGTCTACTGTCTCCAAGAACTTTGTCATCTCAGAAATAGTGTGTATTTGGCTACTGATCATAAGCCCTCTAACTTCTTGTGGCATATTGTATGCTATCATTCGAATAACTCGGGAATCTGACCAGTTGAAAGTGTGCAACGAACAAAACTTGGTGGCTTGCTGCGAAAAGAAATTTGTTAGGGTAAGTCGGTTCCCTGCGGGAAAGCATTCTTTGATAAGGCTACGCAATGCTATTTCTTGTCTTTCCTCGCCCCAGAATGTCCTTAGCAGCCTGTCACGGTACTCCTCAAAAGTTCTAGGTTTTTCTCTCAGTATGGTCCACCAGTCTTTGGCGACTGATTTCAAATGATGCTGAATGATGGCCATTTGTTGCTTATTATCTAGGTCTGTTATTTCGAAAGCATCTGTTAAGCTGTCGACATGTTCGTGGGGGTTTTCCCAGTATTCCCCATAAAAATCTATAATTTTGAAAGAAAGGTGTTGAGGGTCAACTGCTTTGTCCATTCTGACCCGTTTCAACCCGTGAACACTGTCTTCCTTTTATATTGTGTGTGTATTCCCCAGTAACTAGTTATTTGTTTATTTAATCTATTCACTTACAGTCACTGACGCGTCTGATGTTTCTGTGCTATTTCCAGATGATTTACTGAACCCTTCTATTTCTGCCATTTGATATATTTTTTTTTTTATTAATTATATGTGTGTTTTTTTTTTTTCTTTAGCAGGTGAATTAGTTATTTGCGAAATATTTTTTTATTTATGTATATATTCATAAAAGATACTGATCCCTGATCCTATATGCCAAATCCTTCCCCGCTGCTGATACTGTTCCCGCCTTTCTCATCCAGTTTGTGTGTCTTCCTTCCTTTCTTTTTTTTCGCCTACGTTCCGTTTGATTTCTGTTATATAAAACCCCTTTTCACTTTTTTTTTTATTACATGTATATATATGATATGATAACGTGTATCTAAATTATTAATAAGGGAAGAGAAAAAACTTTATTTCACCCAGTTCGAACTATTCTCCTCAGTCCTATAAAACAACATATTAACAATTAGTATATAATACAATAATATTCTTATAATACTGTCAGTAACTCTCTCTATATATATATATCACCATTTCTCTCTTTTATAGACCAAACAAAACTCACCACTGCTGTATGGACAAACATATTTGCTGACAAATTTATTTGAAAGGCGCCAGCCAGCAACATGTGACCAATAGATAATTTAATCCACTGATCCCCAAATATATACTTTTTACGTGACTTAATAAAATCATTTGATTCAAGAACATAATGTTTTATGTAGAACGTTTAATATTAACGCTACTTCTGTGGGGTTATCATACAATTTCAAGTTTCTATAACGTAAGTGTATATACCGTTAACACTTTGACGACTGTATTTGGCTGATTGGTTTTATACAAAAAACTTAACCTAAACGGTTACTCTACTTAATATCGGATAGCACATATTCCGGCCAAACTTTATTCAACTGATATTTATATTATGCAGTGGCTTTGATAAGACTTCTATATTAAACAATATATATACACACATACACGCGTTTATTTGTAAGACATGAAAAGTAATCCTACTTTCTTTGCTTTATTTTTTTTTTTTTCCAACACAACAAAATTGACTTGCAAAAAGATTTATGAAATAACATTCGTTTATTTTGAATTAAATAAACGCACAAAATCGATACAGGTTTTCACTTGCTTTGAAACTATTCTCAATATTTTTGTCGTTAAAACAAAACTTCAAAATCGCTTTCACACTTTTTTTTTTCAAAAAAAAAAATCTCACTATATTATCTTAACAATATTAGAAGGCAATCTATTCAACTGAAACTACTTGCAAGCAAGGGTGAAAAAAAAATTAGTATATTTGACTTACTCAAAACATCGTTTTAAAACTGCGCATTTTAATAACGCAAAGTATATATATCTCAACGGTATGAAAAAAAAATCGAATATTTCTATAATTTAATATTTACTCTTGTTCACTCTGCAGGGTGTGGGAGATTTCTTCATCCGAGCACCACGGAGGGCGTCCAAAATTTTGAACACTGTACCGGTAAAAAATCACCATGCTTAATCACACACAGTAATCCGAATTCAAACCCAGTCCACGTCTAGGAATAAATTCCAAAATGCAAACTAAATTCGAACCCAAAACCCTGGCATGACCCACCGATGACAATATTACAACGGTACGGGGTTTTCCCTTTACTAGCTCATCGAAAAACACAGACTAAATTACCTACAATCAGCTATTTCATAGATATCTTATAGTCGGGATATTGGTACGGCTAATAATTTAATGTATATATTTAAGTTGTCGATACAGACAGCAGGTGATTGACTAGATTTCGAGAGTAATAATGCAAGAGAGACAAAATTAGGTTAGATAAATTTTTAATAAATTATTGAAAGCATTGAATAATATTATTTACAGGTACGGTAAAACTCTCATATGTATTTATAATAAATTGCTGCTAGTCATCAATAATCGGTTTGTACTGATTAACAAACTCATGCCAATATTTATATGTTTAAATGGTTGTACAGGTTGATATGAGAATCAGAGTAATTGGAGCACTTAAAATATTTATCTACTAGTTTTTATTAAGTTGTTTTATTTTAATAGTTTCAAACCATTGCGCATACGGATAAATGGGAGGCGATTTTATATAAAAATATGATATATAATACTGATGTACTGATGGTTGCAGGGATTAATGTATACTACAAATAATAACTTGCGGTGCATTGACGGAATACCGGGCGGCTTGTACTTTGACAAGTCTTAATGCCCCCAAGTAGATCCCGGGACACTACAACCAGCCGGGCTCATTTTCGAACCCCGGTGATCCAAGAGATTACCTGGAGAAGAATTTCTTTCTCTCCATGTGGTAGTAAAACGAGACGCCAACTTAAGCGAAGGTAAAGGCATTGCCACAGTAACATCGAGGAAGAGTGACCGGAAGTGGATTTTAAAACGAAATTATATAAAACCCTTTCTCTCCGTAACATTTTCTACGCAACAGTCCGATATAACTATTCAATAAAACATGGCGAAATCAAACGATCGCAAAAGTAATAATTAATTAAATTTACTCTGAAACCCATAACTCCCCAGATTGTTCGGAAGGTAATAATAAATTATTATTCTTACTCCGTAATAATATATAACAAAAGATTATAATAAAATTTTAGACTATTTTAAGTATTTGAGATTTGGAGTATAGATTAAAATATCATGACAAAGTAAAAGAAACAATAAAAATACTTGAATATTTCTCAACTCAACATAAATGACGATTTTTAATTCGATACAAGAAAATTACTTTTAAAATGAATATAATAAATATTATGAGATAACTTTACTGACTTTAATTAGAGTTGAGAAATATTATTATTGGCATCGTTTTGTTTGTAAAATAAGTAATAGTAAAAATATAAATGTATTCACAAATGGATTATTAGTAGGCACAAATATTAATAATTATCATCTAAAGACTAGAGCACACACCGAAATATTAGAGAAGAAATTTACTGACAGGTTTTAGTGTAACATTTTCAAATGGAAAGCAAGAAATTTACATGCAATTACTTTGATTAACAGATTAAATATAAAATTATTACTGAGAGGAAAGTTAAAAAGTTCATGTAACAAAAGTTACCATTCTTTCTTCGTCCAGTTTTCTTCTTGCGGTGATATGTATGAAGAACGTAGGCGCGCATTTTGAATTTCTTAGAACGGCATGGTTAATTTAAATGTTGGAATTTGGAAGACTGGAAGCACGGAAAACATTACAGATCAGCGGTACGAAAGATTTAAATTGGCAGAACAGGAATCAGTTTCTTGGACTTAGCCCATCATGATTGCAGTTTACCGGGCAACTTCTTAATAACGGTTGAAGTGATTTCTCTGGAACAACTACTTTGCTGTATCTTGAGACGATCCAAGCACAACCAAGTCAAAAGTTAGAGTGTCTATCTTATATTTAAGATGGCTACGGTTGACCTTTCTGCCTAGTTTTTGTTCATAACTCCGCCTCCTTTGATTTCGGCCTCCAGCAATATCTAATTTGACTATACAATAGCATTTGCCTTTCTTGATAAGCGTTCTACGTTTCTCATTTATTTTTAAATTTAATACATGATTCTAAATTGACAAAACAATTACATCGGAATTCGTGAATACAAAAATATACATTCATTATCTTAATTTATCGAAGTACAAATTAATTATTCTATACATTTGTTCAAGTAAGATTTTGATTAAAAATACTGATCAAAGGAATGTGACTTTTGATCAGCATTTTTAAATGACTTTGTATAATTTGCAAAATTAAAATTTAAAGAAAATATACACGCAATTGAAACTTTTAAATTGAGCTAATATAAATCCACAAGCCACACACACACGAATATTATTCACCATGATTTGTGACATTTATACTCATATTCTTTACATTAAATTCTTTTTAAACAAACACAAAATAAATAACTTAAAATCTATGTGGCTTGGAATAGAAAAAGTCTCATTGCGGGTAAATAGTGGTTTAGAATTACCGTTCTTAAATGACAATCATGAAACTAAGATCGATTCTTCGATTTGTCTGTTTCAATATATATATATATATCCATTTATTAAATGTTTTATATTTCTGTCATATAAATAAGGATAAAGATTTAATTAAATTAATATGTATCCATCAAATTTATAATAGGTTCACATACGCTTATATCAATCATTAATTAATATACATTTTTTACAAATTAATATTTGTTAAATAAAAACTGTTATTACTATTATATTTTTATATAGAATATTTTAGAAAATATTTTTTTATAAAATAAACATACAATAATATTATAATTTTTATTCATTTAACCTGAATGATGCATCCAAACCTTACATATCTCTTCATGCTCCTCGATGATTCACGTTTAAGCTGGTGAGGTAACAACTGAATTGAATTATTTTTATTAGTCATTTGCTTTGAATATCCTGATTAATTTTGAACAATATTTTTTGTATATTCTTATTTCTTTTTAATTGATAAATATAGAAAAATATAATGTATCCACTAATTCACTTATTCCACAAACCTTCCATCTGATTCCTTGGAGAAATATAGTAGCAAAGGAGAGGTTGACCTCCTCCCCCATATTATTATATTAGCAATCTATATTTTGATATCTCAGATATTAAAATATAAAATTAATCCCCAGTATCATGAAATTTGAAGATATTCTTTCTAGTTATGTTATTTAGTTTTATGTCTACTTTTTCTAATTTCTTATTCAAAAATCACACATTTTTACCCATCAGGAAATCATTAAAAAAAACTTTTTTTGATCTTCACCTGTTTAATTTAGTGTTTTTTTTTAAAAATAATCTCATTTGCATAAATAAAAATATAAAGAGAAAGTTTATACATTATAATAATAGTTATTAAAAACCAAGAATAACATCTTACTTTTTTATTATTTTCTAATCAACATCTAATAACAATATTGATTTTTATGTGATAAATCAGATGTACCTGGCTTTGCAAAGATTGTGGGCTTTTTTACTTTTTTAATTGGTTGATTTAATAAATGTTTTTTTAACATTTAATGTAAATTAAACAAAAGCTTTTAAATGTGAAAATTGTACACCGCTATGAAAGACTGCCATTACAATGGCAAAAACTTCAGGCTTTCAGCTCATTGTTTCTGTAATAATTGTAGTTTTAACAATTCTTTTAAGATTTAATGTAAATTAAACAAAACATTTTAATATTATATAAATACATTTCCAAATTTTAATAAAGCTAAATTAAAATTTTTAAATATAGTACAAAAATGCTGGCCTTTGAGCACATCATTATTGTAATATTTTTTTTATTAAATATAATATTTTAATATGTTTTTAATTGGTTGCTTTAGCTATTTTTTTTAATATTTAATGTAAATATATATTTTTTTACTAAACATTGCTGAGTACGTTCATCTGAACTATATTAGGGAATTGACAGACCATGAAAGCACAAAGCGCTTTAATGCTGAATTACGAATTGACATTTGTGGTTGTTTCTGCAGCTGGCTGAGAACCTTTACCACAAAATATATACTGCATTTCTGTAGTTAAAAGCACATGGACTGATTATTTTTCAGCAGGTTTTGTTACTTGGAAAATTATTTCCTTTGCATAAACATAGTAGTTGTGAATTTGACACATGACATCGGTAAACCCTCATACATTCACCATTAGACATCAGAAAAAATAGGAATTTTATATATAAGATTATTTAAATATTGATATATGTAAATTTTATTTAATTATTTATTTATATATTATCATATATGCACACACATCATGTATGACCAGGTCGTTTATCTATAGATAATGCCAATCATAAACCTTTATTAACTATATTTCATACAATTCTCTTAAATGACAATAATATAGCTTTTGCTTTGTTCTTCTTTTTTTAAGTACCATTTTTTAACTTTTATTTGGCCCTCCTAGTTACCAATGTAATTCAAAAATTTAAATTCTTCATATTCTATATACATTTATCTGCATTTATTGTTCAAGTAAATTTTTCAAGTTTTTCAGTATGTCATCAAAATAAGAGATTGTTCCTTCTCATTCATTAAGTAATGTATCTATTTTGTCTGAAAAATGTTTAGTGTCATACTAATCACAAATAAAAAACAATTATAATTAAACAATCCAAAGATGGTTATAATCATCAACACTGAAATCTCATTACTGACAGGTATTTGGTGAAATGCAGCATGAAGATTGAGTATGGAAAAGTATGATGTTTTCTGTGACAAAGCTGTAATCTCTCTTGTATTAGATACTGGGTACGCACTTCTTCACAAGTTTTTGTTATCATCTAGTAATCTCTGAAAATTCATACTTTACCATCTGGTTTGCTAGCTATCACAATAGAAATAGCCCACTTTGAATTTTTATTCAGATTCAATATATCCTTCCAAATTAAGTCATTAAGTGCTTTTTTACTATAGCCCTCTGAACAAATGGCACCTTTCATGCTTTAGGTATCACTGGACTAAGTTTTCTCTAAGTTCCAATTGAATAGGTGTTATTTCTATCTATACCTATTTTGTCTTACTGAAAATTTACTCTATATTTCTTTTTCAATGCTAATTTTTTATATAACATTGATGGTTATTCTGAGAGGTTTAAACTATTTGCAACTTATTAAAAAATTATCTTTTTGAAAACTATGTCCAAGAGTAATTTATAGCTTCTAACATTTAATTTTACTTATACCTTAACAAATCCTATTATTTTCACAGTATTACCATTTTTGCCTTTAGCTCCAAAGTATTTTTCTTTTTCATTTTTGGGGACTCATGTCTATTTGTGACTGCAACCTTCTACTCTTTAAGAGACATTAATGTCATTTCTGAGCCAATATCAATCACAGTATTAAAATACTTGTCTTGAATTAACACTGGGAGTCTAAAAAGTTCTACTTTTCTGCCATCAAGATTTTTAATTTTAAGATTGTTTTCTGTTTTTTCTCCCTCGTTTAGGTTTATAACATACTGGCATTACATGTTCTATTCAGCTCACAATTTGTATAGTTCCTTTGATTATATATACAATTAAGAACCCTCTCACTTAGTTTATCAGAGCAATAACAGTTAAATTTATATTAAAAACAATTAAATTTATTATTGTTTACAATCTGCTACATTTTTGTTTTGTTCAGTCATTTATTGAATAGTGTAATGCCAATTTACAATCTGGGTTGATGTGTGATGTTATTTTAATGGCCTTCTTATATGTTAGATTTGTATTTAATTGCTCTTCACATTTAAATTCGAATATACCCTAAAGCAACTGTTCTAGAGGGCCTCCTCCTAAAATTGACCATAGGCAAAAATTTTGCCAATGCCAAATCTGTGAGAGCCCTATATTTTATGAAATTCTTACCTTTGATCCAATGCTAATTTCTGAAATGTAACCTCACATTATGAAGGACAAAAATATGCAAACGATTGTTTTAATCACTTCATTATCGAAAAAGCTTTCCATACAGTCTGGTTTATATAACCGATTTGCAATTTCTATTATCTTTAATTTTATGAATCTCAAAAGTGGACTACTTTTATATATTATTCTTTAATATTGAAGTCGAATCTTGCGTTTACATTTGTAGAGATCTCTCTCGTAAGAAATTAAGCACTCAAGGCGCATGTACTAAGGTTTTAGCCTTATTTAAGTATTATGTGCTGATATTGCACTTAATAAGAATTAATATTTGCAATTTCAAATTGATTCAAAATATTTCTAAATTTAAGATCTGACTATTAACTCATTGTATATCGAAAGATTTCGCAATGTTGTTTAACAGAAATAGTGGACTTAATCAGTGAAGAATTTATTAGCTTCATGCTCCCAAATCATAATGCTTTCGATTTGCCTATATATATATATATATATATATATATAAATATATCAGCATATATATATATATATATTTATATATATATATAATGAGCTGATATTTTAAGTCAGCTCATATATATATATAAGCTCACATATTTATAATTTCGTCATAGATATTTTCGGAAGTTAAATAGTTTGTAAAATAAAAATTAACAAATGATTTGAATTTAATGGGAAGGGTAAAATCTTAAACTTTTATTTTTGCTATAGATTTGAGCAAAAATTTGTTTTAAAAAAAAAAAAGATAAAATATAATTTATTGTCAAAAATGTTAAAAGTGTTTAATTAAAAGGGAGAAAACTCGAGAGATAAAAGGGGTGGGGGAAAGAAAACAAAATTAGATTGTTGGTAGTAATTAGACTCTATTGTTGAAACTTTCACAAACTAAAAGTATTTGGTTAATAATTGCTGTTACGCTAATTAAAAAGAAAAAAAAAGATAAGGGAAAGAGAGATAAAATCGCTTTTAGAGTAAGTCAGTTGACGTGAGAGACCAGCAAGGACAATAAAGAAAAAAAAAAGAGAAGCTGTGCTCCGAATCAAAAATTATTATAGAAATTTATTTTGCGGACTCTTTTCAAATGCATAGCAGCTAAAGCTATCAAAACCTTCCCCTTTGGGGAATTGGCCGCCACTCCATCTGAATGAAGCTACCAAAAGAGTCAAGGAATGGAAAGAAATGTATATTGCTAGCCGGACAACCAAAGGAACACCCATGGACACACCAGAATTCTCATATACAAGGACAAAGGCACGACGAATGGAATGTGAATCTATGAAAGTCAGGCCACTTCGCTCTGATCGATCAGGGTAATTATAAACTTTTCAATTAATGGGAACTTTAGTTAAAGCGTAATAGAACTTTATCTTTGATTTATTTTTCGTTTATTATATTTGTTACGAATGTTTCAACAATAGAGGTGGGGAAATAAATTTATTTAATATTGTAAACTATTTATGTTAATTCTCGTTAAATATTTTTATGCAATATTGGTATGGCTGTATATTAAATTATTTAATATCTGTTCGATCTAGAGGGTAACAACAGGGTGGGGTATAAAAGAGCGCTGCCAAGCAACAGAGAACCTTAGGGCGTTACTTGCTTGTTAGTAGAAAATAAGGGAAGTGTTGAAAGTATAAGAAAACGAAAGACACTTATGCATTCACTTTAAGTTTTTGCAAGTTATTTATTTACCAAATAAAGTGGGGTTTAAAAATAAACTTCAGAAAAGATTATATACTATAAGTCGCCTTTGTATACATGCCTGCTAGAATCCGCAGTGTTAGTGTCAGCGTGAGTAAATCCATGGTAGATATTTGGGAAGAATACTTAGAAAGTTAACAGTTGGAAAATCAGAAATTGTAAGTCAGTTCTCTCTGGATCGGGCAGAAATATAATGTTATAAATAATAATAATAATAAAGGAAAGTAATTTTTTTTGTATCCAATGTATATTTGAATTCTTTAATTATTTATAATAATTAGTTAGTGTCCGTAAGTGAAAACCCCTGTCAGATTATAAACAAAATTTGTAATCGGTGAATCGCCGTTCGAAAATAAATAAGACCAGGTTTACGTAAAGCTTCATGGCCAGGTTCCAAGAGAGAAATCCTTGGTGGCGCCCTCGGCAGTGATTCTAACAATTAAGATTCAGTTATTAGGGGAAGGAAAAGAGTTGTAGTGTCACAGAGGAGGTAAGAGGAGGAAAGTTAGAAAATGGCGCTTCCAACGTGTCGGGCTTGTTAACAAGAGAAACGCCCAGAGACCAGAGTTAAAAAAAAAACACACACAAAAAAATTTTTTTTGAGTAAGGGTGGTGGATTTCAGATGGTGGTGGTATGTCAGTATTTTCGTAGGGAGGGTTATGAGTTCGAATATCAAATTAGAGAAAACAAAAGAATAAAATATGATTGAGGACGAAAGTAGCATGGAAAGCCCGGTGGTAACATTTAAAAACCCCGAGCAGTGTCAGTTACAAGAAATATTGAGAGCTATCACTGAGCTCAAAGAAATTGTAATGGAAGACCGTAAAGAAATAAAAGAAATGAAAGGCATGATACAAGAATTGAGGAAAGATGTGAATGAATTAAAAGAGAGGGAAAAGAATAGGAACAATAAAAAAAAGGAGGTCATAGACCCAGCGGACCATAAAGTGAGTAAAGAGGAAGAAAAGACAGAAAACGAAGAGACAGAGCAGTTTACAGGGGAAACTAAAGAAATCCCAAACAAGAAGGCTATACAAATAAACCGAGAGAAAGAGGTAATGGAAAAAAAGCTCAACGAATCTAGAGAAGAAGAGTTCGATAAGGTCACGTTGGCGAAATTTATACACATAAAACATTTAAAGGGGAAAGGGAGGAAAGCCCTTTTGACTACTTAGACAGTCTAGGTGATTTTTTCTACGTCCATAAGTCGAAAGAAAAAGAGAAGATCATAATAGCAACGAGCCATTTGAGTGGTTCCGCTAGGGAATGGTGGAAGGCGGTAAATTACAAACCCCCTACATTCCAAGAATATCGAACTATGATTTTGCGAGGGTTTTGGAGCGTGGAGAAACAAGAAACCATACGCATGAAGATATCGCAAGAAAAGTATAAAGCGGACAAAGACAGTACGTATAGCCAGTTTTTCCAATGTCAAGCGGCAAAATTGGGAGCCTTGGAGGCATATTCGATGGATCAATTCCAGATAGTGCGAACTATCAGATTTAACCTTCCGTCAGGTGTGCAATGTAAGTTGGCTGAAAACCATTGGCTATCCATTGAGGAAGCATTAGAAATATTACAAGATATAGAATGGGAGGACCAGGGGGTAGGTGGAGAAAGTAAAGTTAGATGGGAGAACTGTAACGAACCCGCGAGTACGAGTAACTATAACCCCAAGAAAAGTTGGGACAAGTCACCTCGGGGCAATTAAAGTTTTTTTTTGTTGTTGTTTTTTTTTTATATGACAAATGGGGCAATGAGCTGATATTTTAAGTCAGCTCATATATATATATAAGCTCACATATTTATAATTTCGTCATAGATATTTTCCAAAGTTAAATAGTTTGTAAAATAAAAATTAACAAATGATTTGAATTTAATGGGAAGGGTAAAATCTTAAACTTTTATTTTTGCTATAGATTTGAGCAAAAATTTGTTTTAAAAAAAAAAAAAGATAAAATATAATTTATTGTCAAAAATGTTAAAAGTGTTTAATTAAAAGGGAGAAAACTCGAGAGATAAAAGGGGTGGGGGAAAGAAAACAAAATTAGATTGTTGGTAGTAATTAGACTCAATGGTTGAAACTTTCACAAACTAAAAGTATTTGGTTAATAATTGCTGTTACGCTAATTAAAAAGAAAAAGAAAAGATAAGGGAAAGAGAGATAAAATCGCTTTTAGAGTAAGTCAGTTGATGTGAGAGACCAGCAAGGACAATAAAGAAAAAAAAAAGAGAGAAGCTGTGCTCCGAATCAAAAATTATTATAGAAATTTATTTTGCGGACTCTTTTCAAATGCATAGTGGCTAAAGCTATCAAAACCTTCCCCTTTGGGGAATTGGCTGCCACTCCATCTGAATGAAGCTACCGAAAGAGTCAAGGAATGGAAAGAAATGTATATTGCTAGCCGGACAACCAAAGGAACACCCATGGACACACCAGAATTCTCATCTACAAGGACAAAGGCATGACGAATGGAATGTGAATCTATGAAAGTCAGGCAACTTCGCTCTGATCGATCAGGATAATTATAAACTTTTCAATTAATGGGAACTTTAGTTAAAGCGTAATAGAACTTTATCTTTGATTTATTTTTCGTTTATTATATTTGTTACGAATGTTTCAACAATAGAGGTGGGGAAATAAATTTATTTAATATTGTAAACTATTTATGTTAATTCTCATTAAATATTTTTATGCAATATTGGTATGGCTGTATATTAAATTATTTAATATCTGTTCGATCTAGAGGGTAACATCAGGGTGGGGTATAAAAGTGCACTGCCAAGCAACAGAGAACCTTAGGGCGTTACTTGCTTGTTAGCAGAAAATAAGGGAAGTCTTGAAAGTATAAGAAAACGAAAGACACTTATACATTCACTTTAAGTTTTTACAAGTTATTTATTTACCAAATAAAGTGGGGTTTAAAAATAAACTTCAGGAAAGATTATATACTATAAGTCGCCTTTGTATACACGCCTGCTAGAATCCGCAGTGTTAGTGTCGGCACGAGTAAATCCATGATAGATATTTGGGAAGAATACTTAGAAAGTTAACAGTTGGAAAATCAGAAATTGTAAGTCAGTTCTCTCTGGATCGGGCAGAAATATAATGTTATAAATAATAATAAAGGAAAGTAATTTTTTTTGTATCCAACGTATATTTGAATTCTTTAATCATTTATAATAATTAGTTAGTCTCCAGAAGTGAAAACCCCTGTCAGATTATAAACAAAATTTGTAATCGGTGAATCGCCGTTCGAAAATAAATAAAACCAAGTTTACGTAAAGCTTCGTGGCCAGGTTCCAAGAGAGAAATCCTTGGTGGCGCCCTCGGCGGCGATTCTAACAATTAAGATTCAGTTATTAGGGGAAGGAAAAGAGTTGTAGTGTCACAATATATATATATATATAGGTTGAAGATAAGAGTGGGCCGCTCTTATCTTTATAAAGTCGAATCTTGAATTTAGATTTGTAGAGGTTTCTCTTGTAATAAATTAAGCACTCAAGACGTATGTACTAAAGTTTTAGCCTTATTTAAGTATTACGTGCTGACATTGTGCTTAATAAAAATTAATATTTGTAACTTTACATGTTTGTTATACAACAACCAATTAGTGGTATTATTGATATTATACTTAATCTTTACATTATTGGGGGCATTATTAATAGTAAATACAAAATTAAAGCATTCAATTGCAATTAGGCTTTAGATTGTTCATCTGTGTCAACTGTTATTATCTGGTCAAGTGGAAATATCCATGAAATGCAGAACAAACAAACACTTTAATTTAATAAACAATTAACCCTTTAATGGAATATATATAAAAGTATAACAATTGTTAATAATAAGAACATACATAGAAAAATATTACAACGGATATTAACAAAAATATTTACAATTATTTATTTGAATGTGTATATAAATAATAAGACCGATGAGACCATTACATAACTCTAAATTCATTTTGATATACCTCCAGAGATAGATCTCTCCAGATTTGCCTTAAGTACAATCCTAAGCCCAAACAGTTCTTTTGAATATAGTAGCAGAAGAGTGATGCTGCAGAAAGATCATGAATCTTTGATTTGATCTTCTATTTCTTATTTTAAATAGTATTTATTATCTTAGTGTGTGTAATAATTTTAACTAGGCAGGGAGGGCGAAACTTAATTAATTATAGTTCACAGGTTTTAATTAAATTCCTCTCTAATTATATAGCATTACTAATACAAGTGATTTCAGATTTACGATTTAGGGTATAAATGTGGTTTGGATGTTTAATGTGTTTTGTATGTAAAACCATCCAGATTTCTGAAAAATAAGATGATTACAATTGAGTTTATAAGAATTTTTTTAAAAAAAAAATTGCTTATTAAAACGCTTTTCATACAAGCTACATCTTCCTGTTCAGTGGGATTTATATAAACTTCTAGGCATATAAAATTATCAAACAACTACAATCCTACGTTAGTATTTTTTCTTTGTTCAGATATTAGATCAGTGACAGTTGAAATCCATCTTATATTTAAAGATGTTGAACGGAGAAAAGATTGAACATCTATAGGATTAGATAAAATAAGTTTGGGATATGATTCTTATTTAAAACTATCTGGCACTATTAAAAATCATTATTTTAACTAAAACAAACAACGGATATAAAGATTGAAAATTAAAAAAAAAAAATTATTATCATTCATCTACTTTAAGAAAAGTTACAATTGCATGTTATGTAAATTCCTAGTAATACATAAAAGTGTCAGACTTTTACAGTGTTGTGTTTGCAGTCTTTTCTATATTAAGATCTAAATCATAATGAAGTGTGGAATCCATCATTTCCTTATAGTGATTGTTTTGACAACAGTCTGAAGATTTGTGAATTAGATGAACATGGAATATTACCATGTGAAAAGCACATAGCATTGTGCATTATCAGTTTAGTTATTCAAATAGCAATGGGTTTGAATGTTTTAATCCATTTTTAAAATAATTTATATTTTCCTCTATAATAAAATATATACAAATTTCTAGGAATATAAAAATCTCAATTCAGTCTTGTGTTGTTCTCTAGATTGTATTAAAAATCTAAATTAGAAAGAAAGATAAAATCATTGTACTATTTTTAGGGTTTGCCTTGATAACAAAGTGAAGATTTATAGTTTAGATGAGATTAGTCTGTTATTATATGAGTTACATATAAAAAATCTCGCTTTGTAAAATAATGTTTATCATCTAAACAATAATCAATAATATTGAAACTTGAAAATTTTGAAAATGATTCACAATAAAGTATATACCGGTTCAACAAAAAATATGTAATCTTCTAACAATTTATAAATCTCAATTTTTAGTTGCACATCAGCCTTTTCTGTCCACGAAGTTCTTAGACCAGTATTAAAGATGGATTTATTTATTTTAGTTATAGGTTCCTTGACAACAAATGAAGATTCAAAATTTAGATAAGCTTCTACTATTATCACGTGATTTAGATTTTAAACCACTAGACTTTGAACAATATCAGGTTTATTATCTAAATAGTAGCTATAGTTTAAAAACTTTTAAAACGAATGATTTATTTATTAATTTACTTCTAAACAGTTTATATTTTCTTGTTCATGGATTTTATGTAAATTTTTAGAAATTTAAAATCTTAACTTCAATTCTGCTATAATTATTAAAATCTAAATAGAGTAAAATGCGCCATCTATCTTGTACTAATTTAGAGTCGCATTGGCAATATATTGAAAAGCGTGATTTAAATAAGCTTGGAAAATAATGTAATTTACATTTTACAGCACAAAGATTTGTTCAATATTAGGTTTATTATTTAAATAATAGTCAATACCAACAAGAACTGAAAGTGTTAAAATGATTATTTACTAATCTAGAGTTACAATAGGTTGCATTTGCCAGTTTAATCTTTTATATTTTTGTGACAACTCTCATTTATACTAAAATCATGGTTCAGAGAGAAAGGATAAGTCCATATTTAACTTCCACAGCTTGCATCGACAACATATTGAATATTTATGTTTAATACAAGTTGGATTTGTTCTCATGTAATTTATATTCAAGAGCATAGTTTTTTTTGAAATGTCAAGTTTCCTATCTAAATAATTGTGAATAATATACTGCAATTGCATATTTTATGAGATTTATTTAAAATAATAGGAATATAAAAATCTCAAAGACAGATGTTTCAACTGTTTTCTCAAAATTAAAATGTTAGACAAAGAAAGAGAAAAGGTAAATCCATCTTTTATTTATAAATATTTCCTTGACAACAGATTAAAGCTTTATGGTTTGAATAAACTTAGGTTGTTATTATGCAATATACATTAAAATTCACCTATATTTTTGCACTGTTATTTTTTATCTAAATAATAAATAGCAATGATATTAGAATAGTATACTTTTAAATCAAGTTTATATTTAGCTGTTTAATGGGGTTTACATAAGCTCCTAGGAGTATAAAAAATGTTAATTTTTGAGAATGCTGTGTTAACTATCATTTTTATATGAAAATCTTGGACAAGAAGGAAATAGGAAATTCATCTTTTATTTAAAGATGTTATTTGAATATCAAAATGAAGATTCATCCTTTAGATTAACTTGGCTTTTTATCATGAGATATATATTTATTAAACAGGCAAAATTCTCCATACAGTAGTGCCATTCAGTACAAGCCAAAGTAATCAATGGATGGCCAGAAGGCTTGTGCATAAAATCCCTATCTAGTGCCTACTCATCCAATATCCCCAGACTATTTTCTGGCTTGTGGTCTTCATCAGTGAGGAGCTTTGGATCTGAGAGCACTGCACCTAGATCTTAGGATCTAATGCAACCCTCCAGCAGCCACCTTTTATCTCTTTTTAACTACAAAACTATTGAGAATGAAATTGAAAACACAATAATATTTTTCAATCCAAATTAGCTTATATAGTCATATAGGTGTGAACTCAGTTCAGCACTCATACATTTTGGTATTTTTGACTCTTTAACAACCATAGTCACCACTATCCTATTAGGTGGAATTGGTGTTAAACCACTAACATCACATAATAACTGTTTCTTATGCTTGCTCATAACTGTTATTAAACAGGCAAAACTCTCCATACAGTAGTTCCACACAGTGCAAGCCAGAGTAATCAATTGATGCACCAAAATGTATGGGTGCTGAACTGAGTTTAGACCTATATTACTATAAGCTAATGAGCTTGAATTGAAAATATTATTGTGTTTTCAATTTCATTCTCATAGTTTTGTAGTTAAGTAGAAATAAAAGGTGGTTGCTGAAGGGTTGCATTAGATCCTAAGATCTAGGTGCAGTACTCTCAGATCCAAGGTTCATCACTGATGAAAGCCACAAGCCAGAAACTAGTCTGGGGATATTGGATGAGTATTCACTAGATAGGGATTTTATGCACAAGCCTTCTGGCATCCATTGATTACTCTGGCTTGCACTGAGTGGCACTACTGTATGGAGAGTTTTGCCTGTTTAATAACAGTTATGAGCAAGCATAAGAAACAGTGATCATGTGATGTTTAGAGATTTATATTTAAAACAATCTAGCTTTTGTAATATCAGATTTATTTTCTAAATAGTCATGAAATCAATAGGGTTTGAAAGGTTTTATTTTAATGTTTATTTATGAATCTATTTTCAAAACAGATCATATTTCTTTGGTTAATGGGGTTTATGCAAATTGCATGGTTTGGCAGAATTGTTCCAGCATCCAATATGGGATTGGTTGGCCCAAAAATTGATTCTGGCATTTATAGATCAGGCATTTGAATTTCTTATGAATTCCTGAGCAATAATCAAATGCCCTTTTATGGAAATATAATTATTTTACGTATTACAGTCCTATGTCAGCTCTCTTGTTTGTCTTAAAGTCTTAGACTAAAGAAAAATGTGAAGTCCATATTTAGTTATAGAGGGTGTCTTGACAATGATTTGAAAATTTATTATATATATAATGTGGTCCAATTATCAAAATAATTTACATATAAAATCACTTAACACTACAAAATCATGTTTATCATCTAAATTTTAATCAATAGTAAAGGGATTTGAAAATTTTCCTGTTCATTAGAATTTATGTATATTTCTAAAAATGTAAAATTCTCAATTGGTTCACTCCTGTGTAAATTCTTTGTCTAGAGAATTACCCTAGATGAGGGATAAATGTGAAATCTATTTTTACTTATTAAAATTGATGTGATAACATTGAAGTTTTATGATATAGATAATCTTGGATTGTTGTGCTATTTATATTTCAAATCTTCTAGATTTGTGAAATAGCAAATACGTTACTTAAATAATAATAAGGAGCAATGTGGATTGAATGATTTTTTTCTGAAATAGCTTATTTATCCACTTCAAAACAGGCTATATTTATCTGTTTAATTTAATTCATTTAAACTTTTATTAATATATAAATTATCAAACTATAAAAAGTCCTGTGACTATTATCTTGTCTACCTTAAGTTCACACACTAGAGTAAAATATGATACCCATCTTATTACGTATAGTAGTTGCCTTGACAACAAAATGAAATTGCAGATTTGATTATCATCATGTTATTTACTTTTAAAAGCACTATCTTTAAGTAGTTTCAGGTTCTTTAATTAAAAAATAATAAATAGTAGTGTAGTTTGAGCATTTTAAAAATGATTATTTAATAATCTATTTTTAAACAAAGTATGTTTGTCTGTATAATGAAGTTTATAGAACCATCTAGAGATATAAAAATCATATATTCATACAATCCTGCATTCGCTCTCTTAACAATAGCAAGATCTTAAACTAACGGGAAAGGTAGAATACATTTTTGACTAGTAGAATTTGTCTTGACAAAAGATTGAAGATTCATGTTTTATATACACTGGAGTTGTTTTGTGCACAACCAGATATATTATTTAAATAATAATGAATAGCAAAAATGTTTGAAAAAGGAAATTAAAACATATGATTTAATAATTCTAAATGATATTTGATTATCTCTTTTTTTAATTAATTCAAAACTATTCTATTACATATATAATAACACAGCAAAAGTACATCCACTTTTTCTTTTAAAATATATATGTTCTACAATAATATCAACAAATTAAAAATCCTTCTTCTTTTTCTTTTCAAAAACTTTATTTTTTTATCTCAATACTGAATATATATATATATACATTTATATAATACAAAACTCCAACGTTTCAACTGTTTTATCTCATACAGTCATTTTTAAGGATATCTTTCTCCCACTGCTATATTTTATTACTCTTATGTAGCAGTGGGAGAAAGATATCCTTGATAATGACTGTATGAGATAAAACAGGTGAAACGTTGGAGTTTTGTATTATATATTTATATTAATAATTCAAACAAATATATTTAACACAGTATTCAAAATTAAATAATATATTCTTTACCAGAAGTACTTTCAATTGTTTCACTGACAATCTTTTTCAACTGTTAATACAAACGTACAAAAAATAAAAACTTGCATTACCCATCATTCAATCTATTCAAATTTCCCACAATTCTGTTGTCTTTATATTAGCCGATTGTTTATTCATCAAACCACCTCTATTCCTAGATATCATCATTGCCTCTTTAATTTTACGTTTTTCACTACACCTTTCAATTTGAATAATTTTTATATCTCTATTATTAAATTTAATGGTTGTAGTTATTTATATATATATATATATGTTCAGTATTGAGATAAAAAAGTTTTTGAAAAGAAAAAGGAGAAGGATTTTTAATTTGTTGATATTATTTTATTACACTAAGCATGCTTTCAGAAGATTACTGCCAGAATCATTTACTTTTAAAGCAGGCTATATTTGCCTATGCGGCCAATAACTAACAGATAGATCATTCATAAATTAGATTTTTGGTAGCTGGTGATTATATATTTGGATTTTCTCATTTTAAAAAAAGCAACCTTGTAACGTTTCTTAAATTTTGTAACTCCAAATAAAAAATCAATGAAAATTTTAAGGCTGTTTATGCACATTTTGGTTGAAAGTGGAAACAATAAAACATTTCTTTATTTCATTATTCTTCATTACAAAGCTGATAATTGAATTCACAACACCTTTCTTAATATCTCTAATGAAAAGCATTCGCTAAAGTTTCTTTCTTTCTACTCGCTTTCTAATTTCCATCGTTTGGTTTCTGAGTTATCACTGTGTCTTCAATCTGATCTCAAACAAATATAAATCTTTATTTCCCAGTAAAGTTGCAAAAATTAATAATAGTGATGATACTCGTGCATCTGCAGATATATATATGAGGAATTCGTAATTTGGTTTCCCTATCGTCACTATAAGCATTTGACTATGTATTTGTATTTCGTTTTCGAGCAAAACATTATAATTATTTATTTTTATATATTTAGTCAAGCGTCGGTGGTTGAGAGGTCAGCACAGCCGCCTTACAAGCAGTTGCTATTACACATAAAAAAACTATAATTATTTATTTTATTAATATTAATACTCATACCATATTGTTTTCATCAAGTTATTAATTATCTTTTTTTAAATGTAATTTTTTTGTACTATCTTAAATTATATATTTCATATAATGTCCAATTTTGGAAAAAGAAAAATCATATTTTCATATCTATACCGTTACCTTTTACAATTGAATGAAACTAATAATAGTAATAAATTATTAGCTGATGAATAAATATTACTTTAAAATAAATTAAAGCTCTCAAACTTATTCTATTCTCATATATATTGACAAAATCAATCTATTATTCCTTCTTCTTAGTGAATCTTTGAGATAATTTTTATAATGTAAATGGATTCTCCATCTCACTTCGAATAACACTCAAGTTCTCTATATCCTACTTTTTTATTATATTTATTACTATTCATTGTACAGCTGTCTAAAGATAATATGGTCTTACTTCCTATATTTTAATGTTATTGTATCTATCTATCTATCTATCTATCTATCTATCTATCTATCTATCTATCTATCTATCTATCTATCTATCTATCTATCTATCTATCTATCTATCTATCTATCTATCTATCTATCTATCTATCTATCTATCTATCTATCTATCTATCTATCTATCTATCTATCTATCTATCTATCTATCTATCTATCTATCTATCTATCTATCTATCTATCTATCTATCTATCTATCTATCTATCTATCTATCTATATATATATATGTGTGTGTGTGTTTTACAAGTTTTTACTTATGAATCTGAGACTTGGACACTTAATAGAAGAGCAATACAGAGACTTCAGACTATTCAAAGAAGTATGAAGAGATGCATGTTGGGAATATTAAGAAGAGATCGAAAACGCAATATATGGGTAAGAGAAAAGACAGGTGTTATTGACCTCATTGAAAAAATTAAAAGATTAAAGTGGACTTGCGCTGGACATATTGCTAGAAGTGATGATAATAGATGGACAATTGAAATCTTAAACTGGATTCCAAGAGATTGTAAAAAGACCAGAAAGAGTCCACATGTGAGATGGATGGATGAAATAAGAAAGTGTGCAGGAGTGATGTGGAGAAGAGAAGCTAAAGATTGGAGAATATGGTTTGAACCTGGAGAGACCATCCTGCAGTGGATTGATAATGGTTGATGATGATGATCGATCTTAAAGATCACATGTTTTAGGAATGTTACATACTATTCTTAAATGAAATTGTTTTTCAATAAATTCGTTTAATATACCATATACCAATTCCATGCAATTTAGTTTACAATTAAGTAGTTCAACCATTATTAAGAATACCCTATCGTTAAAGTGTTTAAATATGGTAGCAAGTGCGCATTGCTTTCTATATCTAAATCGGCATTTTTATTTAAAATCTACCAAATCAATTAAATTAATATATCATCAAATGAAGAATCAATCAAAACTAAAATTATTATTTTTTATTATTTCATAGAGAAATTAAATAATTCTAGAACAAATGTGTCAGATTTTATAAAGTACAAACAAAGGGTAAATTAGCAGATTTTTTTTTCAAACATCTTCACAATCCTTTTCAATTAATTGCGAGTAGTATTTTAACTACGTTTAATATTTGTTATCTAATCAATAAAACAATCTATGAATCACACACTTTTTTTACACCAACTGGCCGTGTGTTTGTCTGCCAACAAAAATCAAGTCTATAATTCGCTCACTTCTAAAACTATCCAATCTTTCGATTATTAATGAGATCCATCAAATTAACATTGTAATAGAGAATAATATCTATATTGCTATGGAGGGTAATATTGATATTCCACAAAAAATGTCAATGTTATTCAAATTTAGATTTTGAAAAATACAAGAAGCCGAAAATGAAAATAATACATCAAATGACACGCATTCTTTTCTACTATTCATCAAAAAACAAATAGTAAGAAAGTCCAAATATTGAACACTGAAACCAACTTATCAGAACTTCTTAGCTTTAGTCAATTTCAAAGCCCTACCCAACAATACTTTTTCCCTATAAAATGTACTTCATTGAAATAAATCCAGCATGAGTCCTATGACATAAAGATGAAGAGACCATGAAATATTTTCTGTTACAGAGCCATTCTCTCCAGATATATTACATTGTTATCATTGACACCATTCTCTACCTGAGTATATCAATATTCATAAATTAATTTAATGCTTTGTTAGCAATAATTACTTGGGAAACTGTATTCAAAATACATTTCTACAAATTATGTTTGCACTGGAAAGTGTTTGTTTAATTTGGCTCGATCATGAAAAGAAATGTTTAATGAAATTCCAATTATTTAATTAGTATACAATAGCATTTGTTAGTAATTACATGACGTTTCCAGTAATATTATTATTCACTCTTCTTCAGGTGTTTCTGGCTGGACACGTCACAGTATCTTACACCTTTAGATTCTTGGATATCGAATTTTAAGGCAACACCTCTAAATATCGAACTTTAAGCCAAAACTCTAACCAACTGGGATATTCTGTCAAAGACCTTTGACAGAATACTTCAGTAGGTTAGAGTGTTGTTTTTTAAATTCGATATTTAAGAATCTAAATGTGTAAGTTTGACTTTTATACTAACATTATCCTGAAATTTGTTTTATTATTATTATCATTATCATTATTATTTAAAGACCCTGTGGGATAAAATAAAAATTTTATTGGTATTTTGTATACCTAAACGGATGAAATGCGATATAGTTTTCTTTGGATTATCATGGCTTAAGGTATATTTGAAAAAGTCTAATTCAATTATTGTTCAACGTTTCCTGATGTTGTTGTTGTTGTTGTTGTTATTATTATTATTATTATTATTATTATTATTATTATTATTATTATTATTATTATTATTATTATTAATAATATTATTATTATTATTATTATTATTATTATTACCACTACCACTACCATCGCACTACTACTACTACTGCTACTACTACTACTATATTTTTTGAATGATTTAAAATCTCAGAGTGAAAAAATATCTATTCATAAATTTTTTAATGTTAAAAATACATAGGCAACCACATATTTTTGATGACGGGTGATTATGATTATTATTATTATTATTATTATTATTATTATTATTATTATTATTATTATTATTATTATTATTATTATTATTATTATTATTATTTTAATCATTAATTTAAATTTTAACTTGACTAGTTATTTATTACTCCTGAGTTTAAAAAACGCCCTATAGTAAAGATAAAGTATTGGCAGTGTGTGAGAGGGATACAATTTAAATCAGTATGAAATATACCTATTTTTTTAAGTTAAAAAACCGTTTTATAAATCTTATTATTAGTATTAATGCAAATTAGTTTTAAAACTTAGGGACTGTGAAAAAACAGTCTTTCCAAGCATGTGTATGCATCTGGATAATGTGTAGATTTGTAGAATTTAATTCAATCTCTCTTAATTAATATTGGCCATATCATGAGTTTTATTTGTTGATTTTTCATAAAAGAGTATATATTTTTATAGAAGTAATTTTTTATAGTATGAATATTCATGTATTTGAGCATTTAGACGCTGGCTTTTGTTTACATTTTTCTTTTACGTTTGCGTCAGACTCTACCTCCCACTCCCCAACTTTGACACCATCCACCTCAGTTAATTACAATAATGATTATTACTATTCATTTTTTCTATACTAGAGATATTATCTCCAGCCCATATATAAGCTTTGTAAACCTCAGTTAAAGATAAATATATCTGACTTTTTAATTTTAAACATACACACACACACTGTGGAGTTTTTCACCTTTCTCTTTTCCCATATGTAATATCTTTTAGATATATTAAATACCCCTCCACTACTTCCACATTATTTTTAAATTTATATAAATAAAGATACAATCAAGGCAAAGGATAGCTTTTCTATTCGTGTGAAGATTTACTTCATTTTCTTTATTCGGTTGTGCTTCTTTATTATGACACGATAAATCTGAGCTTATTATAAAATTTTTATTCTTGTTACTATTTAGGATTTCAACTTAAGTATTTCATTTCTTAGCAGTATTTAAATAATATATATTTCTGAGATCCCTTGATAGTTAGTTTATTGATTGATTGAAATATTTATAATGAGCTTTACTTATTTGTAATTTGTTATTTATAATGATGTTGGATTTGTGCACAAAACTAAAAAGAGAGGAGAAATTGAAGTAAAATCCAGCATATTAATAGAGATGTTTGCTTGTTTGATTAGTTCTCTTCATAATATAAGCGAACTTGAAATAAACCCTTATTTAAATATATTTTTACATCTTTACCCAAATTTACTTATTATTATTGTTACTTCAAACATGTACACTTATAATTTTAGATAAACTCACGCATACACACACAATTTCTGTCATATCGAAGACTTCATTTAAAGAATTATTAAATGTTTTTTTTCCATACTGGAATTTGAAAATATATGAGTCAATATACTGGAGATGTACTGTTCCATGATGAATATTAATAGTGTAATAATTAATATAATTTACTATGTATGATTTTATGATAAAGGACTCTAACTCAATTCTACTTTATCAATTATTCTTATAACATTTACAATTTTATTAAGTGTAATTGTTTTAAAAGCTAATAAATATTATTCTCTTAATTATTTATTGATCTATTAATCAATGTAAAAATTAATTTTTCTTTGGTTTTAAATAATTAATTTATGTCAATACATTTTTATTTAATTGGGGTATTGGAACGTATTTTATTAAAGTATATGTTGCGTCTTATTTATTTGTTATCACTGCAACATGAATGTCTATTTTTAGTAATGTGGTGATTGAATAAAATTCAAACATGATTTTCCATTTTTTGATTTAAATTCTTTGATGAATGACTTTGCAGTCATTATATTGATGAGTTGTTAGAATGAATAAAGTTGTTAGATTAATAATGACTTTGATCTTAAACGATATGTCATAAAATGATTACTAAAACAGTCTTCCTTTTGTAAATGATTATTTTAAACATTTTGAAGTTTATAAAATTCTCCTATTCTCAACCAAAAATGCGACTACATTTTCAATGCTTAATAAATTTGTCTTTCTCACTCATATCTTTTTCATCTTATATGCTTGTATAGCGAACTGTTGTCACAGTAAACAAACCATATGTATATAATCACTTATCATTATTTTAATTTCAATGGCACAGGTAAGGTTATCTTCGTGCCTGTAAACTGTGCTGCTTTTAAATACGATAAGATTCAGATCCTATTTAAACAAAAGAGCATGAAATCAATTTGCTCAAAAATCTTAATCACTAATAAACAAATACATTCTAAATTACATATACAGAAATAAACAAATACAATCATTACACACACATATATGTTGAATACACGAAAAAATATATAGCAGAGGTGATTGAATCATAATCACTCAAAACATCTCAATCGTAGATGTTACTGTTGAAAATAAACAGAGAATCATCATCCGCCATAACAAATAATTGTATGCGATAACGCTTGCATGGCCAGCATTAATCATCAAGTCATAAGTCATCGTTTGTAATTACAAAAAATTTGAGCCTAATAATTATCTAGCCAATACTAAACTCAGAACATATTATGAAAACAATTAATATTTTATCTAGATGCATATAAGTGTTTAAAATAATTAATTTACAAATAATTTTATATTTAAATACTGGGATTATTACATCAATGCTAAT
>JAQFVV010013856.1:0-67932 GCA_028023455.1 Epiperipatus broadwayi
TGTTTTTCACTTTGGAAGCTTATAATGGGTCACAGCTCTAATTTTGAAATTGTCTTATCTCAAGATCTAAAGAAGGAAGCTCAAAGATTTGAAATGTTACCTGGATGTTAAAAAGAAAAAAAAAGAAAAGAAAGGAAATAAGGATTGAGTCTATTTTTTTTTTAAACAAAAGTGTCTGGAAAAAGGATTAAACTTTTCAGTTGAAAAATAATTTAGTTGAAAATAAATTAGAGATCTAATTAAAACAAATTTGTCCAAAAATAGCAAGTGATGCTATCTCTGATTGGTTAAGTTAGCTAAAAATTGGATATAAAAAGCTGTCTTGAATTATTATTAAGATTATTGTTTATGATTCAGATTATTAAACTATCCAATTGAATGCTGAAAATATAAGAAATGTCTGGCTAGAAAAATTATATGTATGTCCCATCGGTTCCGGACCATCTGGAGGAAGCTGCACATCACATAGGAAAGAAAAGATGTCTAAAATAATATTCTACACCTTTCAACTGACCAGAGAAATAAGATGTTTTTAATAGAAGGAAGAAAGCATTCACCTGCATTCAAAGAAGATGAATTAATCTACTGATAAATATTAATCATCAAGTCCAATTAATTGTTACAACAACTGATTTTAAACTCAAGAAAATTTATAAATGTGAAAACAACTGCTGTATTTCATCCACATGCTTGACAGGAAGAGAAGAAAAAATTAATATAATGATTTCCAAATTATCCACTAAAGCAAATAACCTCAATAGAGTCATCATCATCAAGTAGTTATACACCTCAAGAAAGAGATTGTTCCCACATAAAACGGAAATAGTAGCTGCAGAAATATAGACATTATACAAGACAAGTTTGAACCCTTGGAAATTTGCCACAAACAAAAGATCGGTAATATGACTTTTTATATCTATTTTCTTTATGATATCAGTCTTAATAAACATTTTAGCAATAAAGTGGTATATTTTATTTAAAGAACTTTTAAAGACTATTCAGATCGATTAAAACAAGAATGTCTTGCTAATAATAACTTTGAGCTTCATAAATTATCTTGAATGTATGAAAATTATTTGTTTATTAATTTTACAGTTATGAAAAATATTAATATGTAAAACAATTTTTTTTTATGGTATTATGATTTTAGTTTTAACTAATATATTATTATTTTGGTTTTAAATAATATTTTGTTATTATGGGATAAAACACGCACATACATAATGATATTTTTATATGTGTATAATTGTGAGTGAATGTGAAATAATGAGTAGTATTAGAATATTAGATTATTTTGTTTCAAGTTAAGTATAGCATTTCAGAGGTAGAAGAACGGGGGAGGAGATAATGATTTAAAACTCTTTTCTAAAACTTGCTCTTTCAATTCTACTAACATTTTTTTTTACATTCTATTGACATGTTAGATTTTAAAGTATGTGTGCTAATGAGCAGATTTTTTTTTTTTTTGAAATATTTTTCTCATGGAGTGAAAATCATGGTCAATGTGACGTCCAACTTAATACAAAATACATTTGAAGGGAAAGGGGGAAGAACTTAAAATTAATCTGAGGATTGTTATATAATCAATTATTATTATTATTATTCATGTCAATTTTAATATTTATCTAGAAATTTTTATGTATATGTTAGAAATGTAGTAATAAATATTAGTTTGTTTTATTAAATGAGGCATATATATTTCATTAAGTGTAGTCTTTGTTAAGTGTGATTATTCATCATCACTGGTTGAATATTAGTTATTTAAGATATAAGTAAATATGCTAAAATTAAGCAATAATTATGAATTTCTTTATAAAATTTAGTTTTATGTTTAGGCTTAGTCCTAGAGCTGTAGTTGAAACCCTTGTCATTATTGTTATTATCATCATCATCGTCATCAACATTTTAATTAATGAGCTGTTTAACTGTTTAAAGGCCATAAATAAATATTGATTTTATAATATTTAGTGATTTCTTAGTATTATTATAACCACATTCCATCATCTATTTCATGCAAGGATGAGTGAATTGCCATCCTAAATTAGTTCTATATAATCTGAGCTAGTAAACTTATAAAAATATTGAAACACATTTGTTATGTTAAGATCTGAGAAATGATTTATGTCTAGTATACTCCACTTTGGTTTATAGATGTTTTACTTTTACCTAAATATTAGTGCATATAGTGATATGGCTCAAAAAGCAAAATCTCCCATTTTATTAGAAATAAAGTACCAAGAAGGGATTCAAACCCGGTACATGTGAAAGGTTATCAGATATAACCGTGTCTAGATTCGGATAATCTAGTGGTGCCCTGCTAGACCATATTCACTTAGTATTTGTTTAAACATGCACTTAACATCAAACCAAGAAATGAAAGTGGATAAGATCTACTGTCTGTATACCTGAGCTATATTTTATTGAATTACGAGTGTACTCACTTCACGTGATTTCATATACCTGAGTTATAATACATTGCTATAAAACTTGTTGTTATTAATAATTTGCTCATAATTTGCTTATAATTTTTGATATTTGAACTCCTTTACTCAGATATAATAATATCTTTTGATCATCATTTAATTTTTGAATTTATGATTATTTCTTATATATTGTAGACAACTCAGGTATGGCAATATCTATTTGAACTCTCTTTAATTATGTTACAATGGCGCCCAATGTGGGGCCTGATATTTTACCATATACCTGAAAAAAAGAGTCTATAGAATGATAGGAGATGTGTGGTTAAAAATAGAGAAATTTTTTTTAGTAAAATTTATTTTTCAGTAAAATTTTTTTTTTTTGTCTTACAAAATTTTCTTGGCCAAACAGTCTTATTTTAGATGATGATGTTTAATATGATTTAATTTTTCATTGATGATGATAAAATGGGTACAGCCATAAAACAGCTTTGTTTTTTTTATCAATTTTGAAAATAGAGATGAATATTACAACTTAAGACAAAGGTGAAATAAATAATAGATTTTTTTTGTGGAACATTAAAATAATTTATTTCCAGATAGGATAGGCATAGTAATAGTGATGAATTATGGGATAGTAGTCTCATGTGTGTTTGGGGAGTTCATTTTGTAAAAAGTCTATGATTTTAGAGGTTTGATTGGATGGTTGATCGTTGGAGTTTGGTTGGTTAGATTGCAGTTTTGATGATGAGTGGAGAGTTTTGTCATTGCCTTGAGAATGCTATGTATTTCGTGTAACTTATGAATGATCAAACCCATTCACTGCTCCAACCCAATTTATATGTTATCTTTATTTTATCATGAAGCAGTTAACAGCAGACCTGCCATGATACCAGCCTATAAGTCTCCAAGAAAGAGAGCATGGCATAGTTTTCCAATCAAGTTTATATGTTATTCTTATTTGATCATGAAGCAGTTAACAGTAGTCCTGCCATTATATCAGCCTATAAGTCTCCAAGAGAGAGAGCAAGGTTTCGTTTTTGTAGTCTATAATAAGCAGGGCATTCCTTGATACTTGCCACATAAGACTCCAAGAGAGAGAGCAAGGCATTGTTTATCTACTTTAGCCCCTAAGACTTAAAATACATCTTTTATTGCGACAGAGTTTGCTTCATTCAATCAAGGGTTGTGGTAGTTAATAGTGATCGAATTGGGATGATCTTCTGAGTGCTCGTGATGCATTGTGTGATTATAGTGCTGTGAATAAATTCTTTTATTTATCTCAAGATTGTGAACTGCTAGTCATTCTGTGGACTGTCAATATCTGTCGGATTTCTGGGAGAATGGATGAATGTATAATTTGGGCTATTACAGACAGACATGCACTATAGATTATTGTTGTGTAGTTCATTAAATAAGGATATTAAAATTTTTTTTGTTGTATTTGTAATGCATAATAAGGTGAAAATCAAATCAGTCAGTTGGTCAGAATAGGTGTCAGACAGGGAGGAGATGTGTGGATTTTTGATGGTCAGGGAAGTACAGATGGGATATATATAGTTTTATAACATGAGTGAACTAAATTATAGTATGGAAGAGGTTATGGAAGAGGAGGGTGTCCCAATCCCAGGGATCAGTGATCATTGTTATCCTGAAAAAGAGGATAGGGAAATTGCCTTTAAAAAAGCTCAAGAAAAAGAGGAAATAGAGGAAAATGCCTCTAAAGTCAGTAGCAATAATAAGGCCTCAAGTACAGAAATGGTAGATGAGGAGCCAGAAGTGGGCCAGGCTCTGATAACAAAGATGGCACCATCAGACATGGACATGATAATGCAGATGTTCAAAAGTCTAAGAGAAGATAATAAGCACAATATAGAAAGTCTAAGAGAGGATAGTAAGCAAAATATGGTAAATCTAGAACAAAAGATAGAGAAAAATAATAAAAGTATGGTAAATCTAGAACAAAAGATAGAGAAAAATATAGAAAGTCTAAGAAAAGATAGTAAGCAAAATATAGAAAGTCTAAGAGAAGATAGTAAGCAAAGGATGGAAAATCTAGAACAAAAGATAGGTCAATCTATGGAGAAAAGTATAGAAGGTTTAAGGGTAAATCTAGAGAACTCTATTGACAATAACAACCAAATGATCATAGCTTTGGAAACTAGGATAGAAGGGTCCAATATAGAGTGTAAAAATAGGTTTGTGTCATTAGAGGAGAGGATAGAAGGAGTGTGTAGGTCTATGGAAGTCACCAAACAGGAGGGCTGTCAGGGACTACAGTCATTAAAGGCTCAAGTGGAGCAGTCTATCGAAGAAAATAAGAGAGAAATTGAGTTAGTTAGGAATGAGGTCCATGGTTTGGTCTCCCAATCCATATCAGAATGCATAGAAAAGAATGCCGAAATAACTTCTGCAGGAATTCATATTAGATTAGAGGAGGTCGTAGCCAAAGTGGACTCATATAAGGAAGCCACTTTGGGCTGTGTAGATCAAACCATCACTATGAAAAATAGGTTTAGTGGCTTAGAAAAGGAAATACGAGAAGTTAAGGGAAGCATGGCCAATGAGTGTGTACAAATTGACCAAAATCTTAGGAAAGAATTGGGGAAACAAATAGATAGCTTTAGGGAGGAGATAGTGAAAAGGGACAAGTCCAGTTCTTTAGAAGAGGGACCCAGAATGAATCAACATGAATTGGGTGTTATGTTGGGAAAGGTTGAGGAGAACCAGAAGGCCTATGTTGTGGAATACATAAACCCCAAGATGGATGATCTCTACCAGAAAATAGGGGAATTAAAAGATCGTATTAATGTAAAGCTGCAGTATCAGTCGAACCTAAGATGGATGATCTCTACCAGAAAATAGGGGAATTAAAAGATCGTATTAATGTAAAGCTGCAGTATCAGTCGAACCTAAATTCAGGCCAGAGCGATGGTAGCACCAGTCCAGATGACTGTAGGGATCGCTCAGAACAGAGTCAGTCAGAGAAAAGGATGTCTACTTTAGGTAAAAATCCACAAGTTGAAAAATTAGTAGATAGGGCTGACCATCAAGATGAATATAGAGTAGGAGGGTCAATGACCTCAAATTTAATTAAAATTAAGGCCTTTAGTGGGGAGAGCAGGGAGAACCCCTTAGAGTATCTGTATACCTTGGAAGAACTCTTTTCTGTGTGTAGGCTGAGTGAACAGGAAAAGTTGGCCATTGCATGTAACCATCTTTATGCCTATGCTAAGGAATGGTGGCGGTCCCTGTTTGATAAGCCCACTACCTTTAGGGATTTTCGTTGTGTTATCTTAGCCTGTTTTTGGAGTGAGGATAGGCAGGACCAGGTGCGCTACCAGATCACTCAGGAAAAGTACGGCAGTACCAAGGGCAGCTATACACAATTTTTCCGAGGGCAGGCAGTAAAACTGAAAAGTCTGACTGCATTTCCTCTCTCAGAGCACCAGATCCTGAGAATACTCCGACACAATCTACCCCGAAACATTGAGCAAATGCTTATTGCTGCTGATTGTCGCAGTATAGAGGAAGCATCAGAAATCCTGGATGCTCTGGAGATTTCAGAGATAGATTCAGAGACTAGGCCCAAGAGCACCAAGGATAGGTATAGTTATAATGTCTAGTCTGAATCTACGTGATCAGACACGTGATCAGAATTTTGGTAGTTATAGATATAGGAATAATTATAGGGCTAGGCCTCCTAATCAATCCTCGGGAGATTCTGGGGATAGTGTTGTGAAGAAAGTAATTCCTAGAGACAAGCAACCCTCTACCAGTGGAATTACTACAGTGCTGAAAAAGCCAAAATAAAAAAAATAAGGATCTCAAAAGGGACTGATTTGCAATTTTATGCAGACCACAATATGGTTTGAAAAGAAAAAGCCATTCCAAATTACCAAGAAAATAGGAGAGAATGCCTTTATGCTTGCTGCTCTGATGGGAATAAGGGAACCTATAATGCTAGGAGTTTGATCCCTTATACTTCAGCAGAATAGCCTGGCAAAGATCTCCAAATAAATTACTTTTAGGTTTTCTAATGAAAAATATATTTACCAGTAGTTAATTTTTTTTTATATATATATTAGTGTGTTTATTATTATTAGTGTATTTATTAGTTAGAATTTTTTTTTTTTAATACAGTTAAAACAAAAGTGCTGATGATTTTATCCGAAGGGGGAGAAAGTTGTGCCATTACAATTTAGTCACTAGCTAAATTTATAGTAATGTGCATGTAGAAAAGGTAAACCAAAAATCATCATCACATTTTTATATAACCATAAATGAAGCTGTAGGGCATCCAAGTTCAAACCCTACAAGGTCCAGTTCTAAAAGCTTTAAACAGAGAAAGAATGGGTCAACAATTACATGCTGTACTTGTTTGTGTGTTGATAGAAAGGTAATACACACATTTAAACTATTTAATATTTAATTTTTCTTTAAAAAGCAAAGTTATAATGCATACATATAGGCAATGTATGTGTAAATTATTTAATTGTTTTATATTTCAAATATTCAACATTTTAACTTTCTTTAAAACTAGCCTATGCTTGATCAATTCTAATATCTTATTCTATGCTTCTATTTTGCTTTTCTTTAATTATAAGTGGGATTTAAAAGTTTCAGATTTAATTAAATAATTGGGTTATAATTACTAAGCTAGCAATTATATTATTTAATGTTAGTTTATGAATGATTTGAAAGAATGAAGGATGTGTGTACATTACATACAAAAATTTACATTTCCTAAATATTGAAAGAAAAGGAAGTATTAAATCTGTCAAATTATTTTTTTTGTACAATTGTTTGTTAAAGGAGGAAATCTGTTTAATCAGATATCAATCTTTGTAGCAATTTTTTTTTTTGTAAATAATTGTTTTTCACTTTGGAAGCTTATAATGGGTCAGAGCTCTAATTTTGAAATTGTCTTATCTCAAGATCTAAAGAAGGAAGCTCAAAGATTTGAAATGTTACCTGGATGTTAAAAAAGAAAAAAAAAGAAAAGAAAGGAAATAAGGATTGAGTCTATTTTTTTTTTAAACAAAAGTGTCTGGAAAAAGGATTAAACTTTTCAGTTGAAAAATAATTTAGTTGAAAATAAATTAGAGATCTAATTAAAACAAATTTGTCCAAAAATAGCAAGTGATGCTATCTCTGATTGGTTAAGTTAGCTAAAAATTGGATATAAAAAGCTGTCTTGAATTATTATTAAGATTATTGTTTATGATTCAGATTATTAAACTATCCAATTGAATGCTGAAAATATAAGAAATGTCTGGCTAGAAAAATTATATGTATGTCCCATCGGTTCCGGACCATCTGGAGGAAGCTGCACATCACATAGGAAAGAAAAGATGTCTAAAATAATATTCTACACCTTTCAACTGACCAGAGAAATAAGATGTTTTTTATAGAAGGAAGAAAGCATTCACCTGCATTCAAAGAAGATGAATTAATCTACTGATAAATATTAATCATCAAGTCCAATTAATTGTTACAACAACTGATTTTAAACTCAAGAAAATTTATAAATGTGAAAACAACTGCTGTATTTCATCCACATGCTTGACAGGAAGAGAAGAAAAATTAATATAATGATTTCCAAATTATCCACTAAAGCAAATAACCTCAATAGAGTCATCATCATCAAGTAGTTATACACCTCAAGAAAGAGATTGTTCCCACATAAAACGGAAATAGTAGCTGCAGAAATATAGACATTATACAAGACAAGTTTGAACCCTTGGAAATTCGCCACAAACAAAAGATCAGTAATATGACTTTTTATATCTATTTTCTTTATGATATCAGTCTTAATAAACATTTTAGCAATAAAGTGGTATATTTTATTTAAAGAACTTTTAAAGACTATTCAGATCGATTAAAACAAGAATGTCTTGCTAATAATAACTTTGAGCTTCATAAATTATCTTGAATGTATGAAAATTATTTGTTTATTAATTTTACAGTTATGAAAAATATTAATGTGTAAAACAATTTTTTTTTATGGTATTATGATTTTAGTTTTAACTAATATATTATTATTTTGGTTTTAAATAATATTTTGTTATTATGGGATAAAACACGCACATACATAATGATATTTTTATATGTGTATAATTGTGAGTGAATGTGAAATAATGAGTAGTATTAGAATATTTTGTTTCAAGTTAAGTATAGCATTTCAGAGGTAGAAGAACGGGAGAGGAGATAATGATTTAAAACTCTTTTCTAAAACTTGCTCTTTCAATTCTACTAACATTTTTTTTTACATTCTATTGACATGTTAGATTTTAAAGTATGTGTGCTAATGAGCAGATTTTTTTTTTTTTTTGAAATATTTTTCTCATGGAGTGAAAATCATGGTCAATGTGACGTCCAACTTAATACAAAATACATTTGAAGGGAAAGGGGGAAGAACTTAAAATTAATCTGAGGATTGTTATATAATCAATTATTATTATTATTATTCATGTCAATTTTCATATTTATCTAGAAATTTTTATGTATATGTTAGAAATGTAGTAATAAATATTAGTTTGTTTTATTAAACGAGGCATATATATTTCATTAAGTGTAGTCTTTGTTAAGTGTGATTATTCATCATCACTGGTTGAATATTAGTTATTTAAGATATAAATAAATATGCTAAAATTAAGCAATAATTATGAATTTCTTTATAAAATTTAGTTTTATGTTTAGGCTTAGTCCTAGAGCTGTAGTTGAAACCCTTGTCATTATTGTTATTATTATCATCATCATCATCATCGTCATCAACATTTTAATTAATGAGCTGTTTAACTGTTTAAAGGCCATAAATAAATATTGATTTTATAATATTTAGTGATTTCTTAGTATTATTATGACCACATCCCATCATCTATTTCATGCAAGGATGAGTGAATTGCCATCCTAAATTAGTTCTATATAATCTGAGCTAGTAAACTTATAAAAATATTGAAACACATTTGTTATGTTAAGATCTGAGAAATGATTTATGTCTAGTATACTCCACTTTGGTTTGTAGATGTTTTACTTTTACCTAAATATTAGTGCATATAGTGATATGGCTCAAAAAGCAAAATCTCCCATTTTATTAGAAATAAAGTACCAAGAAGGGATTCAAACCTGGTACATGTGAAAGGTTATTAGATATAACTGTGTCTAGATTCAGATAATCTAGTGGCGCCCTGCTAGACCATATTCACTTAGTATTTGTTTAAACATGAACTTAACATCAAACAAAGAAATGAAAGTGGATAAGATCTACTGTCTGTATACCTGAGCTATATTTTATTGAATTACGAGTGTACTCACTTCACGTGATTTCATATACCTGAGTTATAATACATTGCTATAAAACTTGTTATTAATAATTTGCTCATAATTTGCTTATAATTTTTGATATTTGAACTCCTTTACTCAGATATAATAATATCTTTTGATCATCATTTAATTTTTGAATTTATGATTATTTCTTATATATTGTAGACAACTCAGGTATGGCAATATCTATTTGAACTCTCTTTAATTATGTTACAATATATACTTGTATTAATGTAAATGCATTTTTTAGTTGTTTCAGGTGTCAGAGAAAGCCAGGTCAAGCTGTAAGTGTGTTATTTTAATTATATTGGGACAAAATAGCAGTGATATTTTAATGAAATATAACAATAAATAAAGTGAGGAGACTAATATGTAGTATAAATATTAAAGACAGACACGGCAGGATTTTATATATATATATTTTCATGTACAAACAGATACATATAGGCATAGGGTTAAGATAGGACCTCGTAAGGTAGGCAAAGTTAAATTTCTGAAAACATATAAATAAAACAGATAGTTGGAACTTAAAATAGTGACTTATTTTAGAAAGAAATAATTTTTTTTTGTGTTAATAACTAGTATAAAAATATACTTATCCAGATTGTTTATTAAAAGACAAACACATTTTACAAACAAAGTGAATGCTATATAACAAAATAGCCAATATTAGGCAAAAATGGACCAACCAAAGAAAGTTGCAGATTATGACAGCGATGAGGAGGTAATGCTCAACCTTCCAAATACAGCAACATCGACTCATAGTGACCAAGAAAACAATGTGAAAGATCTAATCACAGAAATGAGACAAGAAAACAAAATGATGATGAACATGTTAAAACAATTCATGAATATGACATCACAAAGACTGGACCGTTTGGAGGAAAACATGGCGCTCCACCAACATACTATTGTAACAAAAGTATTGCCAGACGAGGATACTCACTTTAAATGGCAACCCCAACAGAAGCAAGATGATACACAACTTAAATCATTGATAGATAATGAATTAGGAAAGGATATGTATGCCTTGGACGTGTCAGTCAAGCATCAAATACAGGAGGGAGAAGAAAATGGACAGATGAAGGTGGATAAAGAGGAAATGAACATTCATCAACAGATGAATCCAATCCAGGCGCAACAAGGCAACCAAATCCTTATGCCAATAATAATTAATCCGGTAACATCTCCTGTGGCAAAATTCGTACATATACAATGTTTTAGAGGGGAACCAGGGGGAAACCCTAGACACCACCTAGACAGTCTCAAAATGTTTTTTCAATTTCAGAATATGACAGAACAAGAAAAAGTGGCGATCTCCAGTCATCATTTAAAAGAGTCTGCCAGAGACTGGTGGAACACTCTGTCTATACAACCACAAACATTTATGGAATATGAGAATGCAATGTTGTCAATGTATTGGAGTGCAGAGCGGCAGGAAGGTTTGATGTATTCCATAATGCATGAAAGATACCCAGCTAACCATCAAGAGACTTATGCTCAGTTTTTTGTTAGGCAGGTAAATCGAATTAAAGCCCTAAGTGCATTCAATTATCCAGAAATGCAGATAGTAAGGATGATTAGGCACAACATGCCACCCTGGATAAGGAAAATATTAACAGGCACTCAAATGCAAGATATTCAAGGCACGATTCGGATACTAACTGACATTGACTATGGAAACTTAGAAGAAAACCAAAATGATAGGGTCATGAACCCGTCCAAAAGACAAGGCAGTATATACCACCGGATCCTGGGAAATATAGACATTAAAATAGATACATAACTTGTTAGATTAAAACAACACGGACTCGTTTTAAGATATAGCAGATTGAATTATGGATAAACTGTTAGTTATTTAGTAAAAGAAAGAAAAAAAAACTGTTAGTCAGTAACAAGTTAAATTTTACACCAAATAAAGAGTAGGCTTGAACTCACCTGGCACAAATTCTTACCTCTGACCTGAAGCAACAGCATTTTTTTTTAAACATTTTTTTTTGCTCACTAACTATTGGGAAATGAAGCAATGGATCTGAAATCCAATCCATGCTTCACACCTTCCTATAAACTTGATTAATATTGTAAACCTAAATTAAGTTTATAGGCCAATATCAGCAGGGTTTTGCATTACAGCTAAAATTAATTACGTTTATTAAATTTGTATTTGCTTGTAAATATTTTCTTTTAAATAAATTCCATTGTAACGTAAAATTGCTGTTAAAAATATTACTTGTGAAAACCGTTTAGTCAAACATATATATACGTCAAGCATATATATATATGAGTTAATGCAAAATTCTGCTGAAATAAAACGCTTATTGTATTAAAAGAAATAAGAATGTATTTTACTTTTAAATCTTGTTCAAATATTTAGTATGATTTGATTTTGAGATAAGCCCACCAACATTTTCTAAAAGAATGTATATTTTTAATTAGTTAAGCCCATTCAAGTCAAATTAAAGATGGCCTTCTCTTTCTTTTTTTTAATTAATAAAATCCCAAAGTTTAAAGAAAGAAATTTAGAGTAAAAAAGTAAAAGTTATTTTAGAAGGTGTTACTTTGAAACAAAGGAGCATGGGGAGGCTTATCAAGATCTCAGATCATACAAACAATAGAAGGTAGCTGACAGAGAGGGTATAAATAAAAGGGAGAACAAAAGATCAGGCATTCAGATTTTCCTTTTTGAAAAAGGTCAGTCAATCAGAGTTTCCTTTTGGAAAAAGATCGTGCATTCAGATTTTCCTTTTTGGGAAAGAGCAGTCATTCAGATTTTCCTTTTGGAAAAGATCAGTCATTCAGATTTTCCTTTTGGAAAAGATTATTCATTCAGAGTATTCTTGCGGGCTGTCAGATTGCTCCGTGGAGAACTTTAGAAATTTTGCTGTTGCCTGTTGTGATTTTATTATATGAATTCGATGGAGTCTACCATGCTTGGCTAGGCAAATGAATAACTTTGTCTACCGCCGAGGGTTCCTCAATACCAGAAAAATGCCGTAGTATTTACTCAATCATCATCTGAACTCTGTGCCGTGTCTGGAGGACTTTTTGTGAAACCATGCTACCGATTTCCACTTTCCTTGTCCGGACAAACACATCTCATCAGACGGATCAAGCTACGCCCGTCGATGGAACATGACCAAGGAATAAGGACGGTAATCATATCTCTCCTCATGAACTATTTATTATGCTACCCTTTTTGTCCATACTTTTTATAATTGCTTTCTTGAATATTTATGAAATGTGTGCTTAATGATATTTATAATGTAACTATTTTTATTAGACTAGTTAGATATATGTATATGTGATCATCTATCTAGATATTTAACCCCTTTTCCTTCGCTATTCTTCATTACTCCCATGTGTAAATATTTTAATTCTATTGCGGTTAAGTTTATTAGTTAATTGTTCATTAAAAATCCCTTTCCAGTTTTATTCATACTTGTAAAATTTAGTACGAGTAAGTTTCCTTTTTTTTTTGTTTGCCAACTTGATCTCCTCGATAACGCTTCTTTTGTCCGCCATTAGCTTCTTACGTATGTCAGATTTAGCGATATACATCTTAAATGATTTTAAACTCTGTTTTAGTGCAAAGCAATTAGAAACTGCTTTGCGAAAGATTTTTATTATTGCACTTTATCGAGCAGATTCGAGTTGACAATGTTTAATAAAACTGGGAAGGAAAGATTTAGACCGCAAGCATATTAATCGGGTTTTCATTGTCTCATTAGTTATTCATAAATTTCGGGGAATAGCGAAGGTCATTAAATTATTAATAATATTTCAAATGTCATTTATTAAAGATATTTATTTAACTAAAAAGCTTGAGTTTGCTAGTTATCTTTCAATGCTTTGTTTTACTTTTAAATGATCCAGGCACGCAGAACACATATTTCTAAGTATTTTTGCAATATTTAACTATTTAAGCTCCGTAGGTGGTTCTGTCCATGTCTCCCGCTGATGCTAAGCTCGTGGCTCGGGAAGAAAATATCTATGCGTGTCTCAGATAGTGTTGTTCGGTTCATGATAGCTTCGAGACTAGACGAATAGGGCAGAGGTCATAGTATTCTTGGTTTAATATCTCGCATATGGGTGGCCTCGAGGTACTTTTGCCTAGTATTCGAACTGGGTTAAATCAACATACATCATCTGACTGTCACAGTATCAATTAAGAAGATTTATAACCTGAATCTATAATCAAAATTGTATTCTTGTTTTATATTTATGTTCCCTAATATTTACCCTTAAACTAATATTGTTATCTACATTGTAATTAGATTTGCTTAGTTGACTGTTTATTGTTCTGAACTGGATTAATTTCTTATTTCATTCTCAAACCGTACACTTTGGGTTCAAGTGATGTAGTGACAATGATTCTCACAAAAGAAATGCAACTCTTAATACTCAAGTTAACTTTCAAAACAACAACTTTAATCATATTATTTACAAGATATTATAATAAGCATTTTAACTAACATGTAATGTCAAATCACAATAGTAATACATTTATATACCAATAATAATATAATAACACTATAACAATTGAAAAACTTCCATTCCCTTTTTACTTTTTAGATATTAAAAAAAAAACAACTAAACAAAAAGAAATATTACCTTTTCCTGTAGTATGGTGCTGTTGTGATATATATCTTCATATATTTTCTTCTATATATCACAAATCAGGGGTCTCCATTAACTATATATCTTTTCCTGTAATATGGTGCTGTTGTGATATATACTTTCATATATTTTTTTCTATATATCATAAATCATGGGTCTCCATTAACTAATCAGTTTTTTTTAAATTCTTTTGCAATTGTCAACCCATCATAAGTTAGACTTTAACTTATAAAGACAAAATGGAAAACATTAATTATTATATTCTTGCTTCAATACAATAATCTTATTATAATAAGGTGAAATGTCACCTTTTGTTTATTGATAGACTCCATGATTTTCATCCTTTGATCTTTATATTTATTTTAAAAAAATATTATAACTATACAATCATCAATTAGTTTTCGATCTCAAACTCCATCTTCCTATGGTTTTATTCTCAACCTATAATAATTTTATACTGTGTATTATTAAATCTGAACCCTCTATCTCTCTGCAATACGTTAATCTACAATTTATGAGTTAAATATTAATAGACCATCCTTTAGTGTATTCTAAGTAAACTACCTATCTCTGCTTTAGCTAACAACTTAATCATTATCTTCCTATTTTTAACTTATATTTGTTTGATGTTATTCTTGTAACTAATTATTTTTACAAATTACCAACTAAATTACTCATAGTTTTGAATAGCCATATCAAATGGTTCATCATAATACATAAGATCAAATTTAGAATATCGTTTCTCCTTTCAATATTGTACTTTAAAAACAAACCTTTCCCCTTGTTATATCATCAATATTATTATTTTATGATATATTTCATTAAATCATTAATTAGATCTATTGATTTTAATTATCTAACAATATTTGCTAATGACATTTTTTTAAAAAACAACAAACAAATAAATAATGACATAGGTAATCAAATTACACCAGTTATTAATTTCACGATCTATTGATATGCTCCCCCCTTATTACAATAATAACTATATTTACTGTATGGAATTAATAGTATACCAATATGATGTGGCAAGTTTTTCTTCCCTTTTTTTTTATTTAAATATATGTTCCTAAACAAACAAACAAAAACAAAACAAAAAAACTTTTTAACTTTTACTGGCAATATAATTGTTCCATGGGATTCATCCTGGTTGCACATCTATATATTCTTATCATTTTTGTTTCAAACATTCCCCTGGTTGCATATCAACATTACAATCATCTTTGCTCCATTTATTCTCATCCGAAGATTATTACAATTATCACAATTTATATGACATCAGGTTATTGACACATAAGTTTTTTCTTTCCTTTATTTTCCTTTAGTAATTAAAAGATTACCTGCAACTTGTCGTGTGATTTAAATATTCCTGGCGCTAGTAATAAATAATTTAGCATTTGAAATATTCGTTGCTCATTTTGGTTACTATCATCATTAAGAAGAAAGCATTTGATTTTTTTTTTTAACAGTAGAGCAAGATTATATTCTCAGACATTTTATATTTCCCAATGCACTAAGGTTTATTTCCTCTTTTATTCATAATTTATTTTCAACGCATCTTTATTCCTTATTAAATATTTTTGAAGATGGTTTTACTTTCTTACATTTATCTTATATATTTTTTTTCTTTGTTTTATTGCGGATGATAAATAATACTTTCTTTCCAGCTAGTAGACCGTTATTCACACTGATATAAATGTAATTATCATTTAACCTATATATAACACTCATTATAAGTTTTTAAACTTTACATAAAAATAACATTAAAATTAGTACTGCTCAATTTTAATCATTTCTTCACTTAACATTTGATTAAAACATGCTTTAAGATTTATCTTTGAATCTGATTTTTTTTTTTACATTTAATCTATGACTAATAAAATCCTTAATCTAGCATAGATAAATGAATGTTCTCCTAAGTAAAATAATGCAGTGGGTTCCTTTTTCTTAATTATCATAGGTAAAATTTAAAATAACAACTGGGATTTCTTGGCTGGAATTAGATGGTCAGAATTTGAAACTAGGTCATAATGAATATTTAGTTACTCACTCCATGGTATTAAGAATTATTTTAAAAATCTGTTATATATTTGGACTGCTTATAAATACAATTTTTTGACTTGTTAAAATTAAATATTTTACTGAGAAACTTATTAAAACAGCTTTGCCTTTTTTTAAAATTTTCTTGAATCTCTTTTCCAATCGTCTGTTGGTTTTTCTTTTTCGATAATTCATGTCAGCAAACGATTCCCTTAATTCTGATTGGTTTACCTTCCAAACCAACTTGTACAATTGTTAACTTCCAAAGATTTTTTTTGTTTATATTTGAAAATTCTTGAAATCAATAATAATAAAAAATATTTTATGAACGAAATTAATTTAAATCATTACTTTAATACCAAGTTTCAGTTCTGATCATATTTTTATAAATGATATTATTACTTGAATTTAACTATAAAATTTAAGATTAAATATCTTTGTTTACAAAATGTATTATAAAATGCAATAATTTTAAAGTAAATTATTTTGAAGTAAATAATTATTCATTCTTTCATTAATTACAATTTTGGATTATTTTTTTTAGTTCTTAAAGGAAGAATGCATTAAAATAAATTAAAATCAAACCTATCAGTAATGAATGTTTATAGATTGACCTCTATTGTATTAAGATTATATAGTAGATTTATTTAATAAATGATTATAAATAACAGCAATTATCAAATCTCTACAAGTTTTCTTTTTAAACTTTATATTAAATCATTTATTACTGTTATACCCAAGTTTAGGGCATTACTATTATCTAAATCATAAATTTAAAATTTTGGAACTATAATTTATATTCTATATGCCATTCTTACCCTAGATAACCGATCAAAAGGCTATAATACCCCTCCCACATAGAAGATAAAATTTTGAATTTACTATCTTCTTTTAAGCTCTATTTAATATAAATTAAATCAGAAAATAGAGAAACAATAAAAAATTTTGACTACTGCATCATAAAGACAACGCTCTGTTTATCTCCTAGTTTAGATACTATTTTGATTATATTAATTCCATCAATCATACAATTATAGTTTACTAACCTTTATTTAATACTATTATTCATTTTGCTGGTAGATATGGTATCAAACTCCAGTCTTCCTAAAACAGTAGTAACTCCACTAATAAAAGTTTCATTAGGTATAGGACTATGCTTATTTCTAGAACGACTCTGATGAGTATTTCTACATGAATATGAAGATGATCTATCTATCTTTATTTTTAAAAAATTCCCTTTTCTTATTCCTGGATCATAAATCATGTGGTTATAAGGTATTGGAACAACCAGTATACTTGAAACAGGATAATTTATCCTATCTTTAAGATTTCTAGTTCTATTATCAAATGAGGAATCAGCTATCTCTAGAGCATCAAGTATCTCTGTCACTTCTATAGTGAAGTGATCAGCAGCAATAAGCACCTGCTCTATTGGTTTTGGAAGATTATGCTGAATAATTCGGATGGTTCTGACAAAGGAAAGGCAGTGAGGCTTTTCAATTTAACAGCTTGTTCTCTAAAAAAAAAACTTTGTGTAACTTCTTTTATTAAAATTATATTTCTTCCAAGATATCTGATAATGAACATTATCCTATCTATCATCACTCCAAAAGCTATACATTATTAAGTACCTAAAGTCCCCATAAGTTATCATTTTATTTAATAATAATTGCCACAAATTCTTTGCAGCATCAGATAAGTGATTGCTAGCAGTAGCTAATTTTTCTTTTTCATTCATCACATATAAGGAAAATAGCTCTTCCAGACTATTTAAAAATTCTAAAAGATTTTCTGTACATCCACCTCTGAAAGGCACTATCCTTATAAACTTCATAGATTAGAGGATTCACATTACTGGTATCAACGGTTTTCAATAACCTTTCTTCTTTTAACTTCAACTTGTTCCTTACACCTGAGACTCATCCTTAATGTCTTTATTAGTTTGAAAATCCATATGATCAAGTTCATTTCTTTGCTCCACTTCTTCTTTAACAAAAGTTTTAGGTATCTCCGTAAGCCTTTTTGTTGTTTATTATACTTTCTACCTCTATTTTTTTACAAGTATCTTTAAATTTAACATCCCATTCCAAATGACTCACTACTTCTTTAATGTAATCTTTTTGAGTTTCTTGGAATTCTTTTAATTCTAAATTAACTGATTCTTTCTGCTCTCCTATCTTTTCTATAATCTATAAATAGTCAACAAAAAATAAAAATAGAGTCAGATATCACATGACTCCACTTCTTTTTTTAATTATGTAGAATATATACAAAGAGCTTTGCTAATTGCTCAACAAGCTTTATGCTAAATGCTTAGGAAGAGAAAGCATTTAATATATCTCTATCAGAAACCACACCCAAACCCCAGACCAATGGTTTCATGCTTTGGCACTCCTCAGTGAGGTGCGATGGTAATTTCAGACACTAAATCTAAAAATACTACCCCAAAGCCATCATTTATCTAAGAGTTAACCATTGAGTAGAAAATATGAAATTTTCAGACATTTAAATGTCTTCAAACCCAGCTATATAACTCAAATAGCTATATGGGGCTGAGAGACCTTCAGCCAAACTATATTTTAGTAGTCTTAGCAATATAACATCACTTAAGGCTTAAAACAAATACTATAAATAGTCAATAAACAATACAAAATAGAGTTACATACTACATGACCCCACTTCTTTTTTAAGCTTGTAGAATATAAAATTTTGATTTTCTACTCAATGGTTAACTCTTAGATAAATGCTCACTTTGGGTTGGCATTTTTTAGATCTAGTGTCTGAACTTACCCTAGCACATCACTGGGAAGTGCAAAAGCATGAAACCATTGGTCTGAGATTTGGGTGTGGTTTCTGATAGAGTTATTATAAATGATTTCTTGCTAAGCACTTATCCCTAAACTTGTTGAGCAATTAGAAAAGATCTTTTTTTTATATTTTATAAGCTTAAAAAAAGTGGGGTCATGTGATATATGGCTCTATTTTTATTTTTTATTGACTATTTATAGTCTTTTCGTTAAGTTTTAAGTGATGTTATATTGATAAGGCTACTAATATATGGTTTGGCTGAAGATTTCTCAGCCCCATATAGCTATTTGAGGTAGATATCTAGGTTTGAAGACCCTTAAGTGTTTGAAAAATCCAGATTTTCTACTCAGTGGTTAACTCTTAGAGAAATGCTGGCTTTGGATTGGTATTTTTAGATCTAATATCTGAAACTACCCTAGCATCTCACTGAGGAGTGCCAGAGCATGAAACCATTGGTCTGGGATTTGGGTGTGGTTTCTAATATGGATATGTTAAATCCTTTCTTTTGCTAAGCATTTATCACAAAGGTTGTTGAGCAATTAGAAATACTCCTGAAATAGTTTGCATTAGTACATATTATTGTAAAAAATTATATATCGTTCAAATTAACAAGAACATAAATAAAAAAAACAAGTTAATAAAAGCAGAATAACAAAAAAATATGTTGTAATAATCAATAAATTTTACAAGAGCAGTGTTATATTGTAATTATATAGAAGATAATAACTCCTCCTCACTAGCACCATGCTATAATATTAAACTGTGATGTTAACCCCAAGGATATTCTCAACACAATAACAAGATAAAGACTTTGAGAAATTACAAACGACTCTCTTATTGTAGACACTTAAGATGCACTCATATAAATGCATTTGAGTTTGGTTATAAGGTAGTAGTTCTTATTTTCTCAAAAACTTTAGCTTGTGGCTGGGGCAAGAATATTATTTCAGTTAACATGATTGTTTACTATTATAGTATGTGCGCTAATGAGAAAGGTAATTAATAAATATCTTATTTTTCATTATAAATCCATGAAAGAAATACAAGTTATAAAATTATGTTTGAGCAGATAAATATTTCTTTCTTTGAAATATATAAATTAAAGGAAAGATAAAAACATATTTATTATTTAAAAATTATTATAGGGAAGCTATTATCTTATTTAAATGTTGCAGTTTTTTACATTAAATGTAATTGAGATGCCATGGAAAATTATGGAAAAAATATTTTTATATGTTTGTTTTGTGTTTGTATTTCTTTGCGCTTTAGATCTTTCTTTTGGTAGTAAAACCAATTGGTTGTGATTTTTTTCAAAATTTTGACCAGATTTCTAATTCAGAATTTAGTGTAATTTATTTATTTTTATTGACTAGTTTATATTTTGATATATATGGACCGAGATTTTAAAAATTTGGTAGAAAAAATTATAGTAAATATATGCATAAAATAAAAACCAGGTTATTGAAAAACAGATTGGCTATTTTATTAGAAAGTTAAAGAAAAAATCCTCCTCATATTTGAAATTATATTTTTGATTTATACATACAAAATCATTTTTCATCGATGCTTTGATATAATCCAATCAATTTTTCAAAATATGAAAGCGTTTTTTATTGTTATAGCGCAAGGATTCCTAGAGTCTTTGCTTTACAAAAGTTTTCAAAGTCTACTTCATCTTTTAAATGTAAACCCTTTTGCTATAAATAAATCAAACAGAAATGCCTAACTTCCGAGCGAGCTATTAACATTTAGCATTTGTCTGTCATTAAATATTAATATAGAACAGAAACAAATGTATGATAGTGTACATGTATCTATCTATCTATCTATCTATCTATCTATCTATCTATCTATCTATCTATCTATCTATCTATCTATCTATCTATCTATCTATCTATCTATCTATCTATCTATCTATCTATCTATCTATCTATCTATCTATCTATCTATTTATCTATCATTCTATCTATCTATTCATCCATCTATTTATCTATCTATCTATATGTCTATCGGTCTGTCTGCCTGTCTATCTATCTATCCATCCATCCATCCATTTATCTATCTACCCATCTAGCTATTTACCTATTTAATATATCTATATTTATGCATCCCAATTATTATATATTAATACCAGCTTTATAATTTTATGATAATATTTTCATTGTGGAATTACAAATCGGAAAGTAAAGAGATAAAATATAACATTTAATAATTAATATTTATAGACTTACGTCTGCTATAAATTAATGATTCGCGGTAAATAGTTACTAATCATTTAATTTACAAATATATACTGGTGCTATGCTTATGTATTATAACTATATATTTAAATGAACTAGTCTCAATATAAAAAGATTAAATTAAATTATTAAGTATATGTAATAATCTATATAATATATATTAACAATACTAATAGCATAGTGATAGTACTAGTAAGAGAAGTTAGCAATAATAATAGTAATGCAAATAGTATTTTTTATGAATTTCTCATAAAAGGAATTGAACATTACAGTAGTCTTTCTTTTTTTTTTTTTTTTATCTCTAGTCAGATATTCATATTTTCATTTGATAACTCTTGCAGCATTTCCCGAAAAATTGAAATATTATTTGCCAAAATATCTACACCATTTTCCTATATTAAACCACATAATATTTATTAGAAAACTGATGTTTTAAGTTTTAAAGATATGGAATCATTTGTTTAGACCTCTCCATATTATCTAATCATTGCCGCTTCATTTCGATAAATATTCTATATAATAAAACAACACTTATTTTATGTATTGATAATACAATGCTCTAAACGTTGCAGAAATACTTACAAAATCGGTAGCTTTTCTTATAATCTAGATGTAGATTGCATAGGTCCTTTGATAATCCGCTGTGGTAAGACTACTTTCAAATCCATTTAGTTCTTTCCGTTGATTATGATTCAATGTTTGCTCCTTAAGAATTGTAATAATATTAATAAAATTTTGTATAGAAATGATAAAAACTAATATGTCTTTAGTTTTTAATATATTGTTTACTAACTTTATTAATAACTGAAACACACAGGCTTAATATATACCTGTGTTTATATATGTAATATATAGGGTATAGGAGCACAGACTTTCACACGACCCACCACTCTCCACACCATCTCATAACACTGATACACTTGAACACATATATGTCGAAAAGATAAATAATCACCAGTATACGTATTTTATGTTAAACCAGCAATTATCAGTTGGTCCAGATTACCATCTCTACACATATTTGCTATAAGTGCTCAGATATATATTAAGATAGCCAATACTTATACCTTAATGGTTTAGCATGAAATACGTATATTGGTGATCATTTATCTTTTCAACATATATGTGTTCAAGGGTATCAGTTTATGAGATGGTATGGAGAGTGGTGGGTCATGTGAAAGTCTGTGCTCATATACCCTATATATTACATATATAAACACAGGTACATAATAAGCCTGTGTTCCAGTTATTATATAGTAGAGATGTCTGCCCATCCCTTGTATTAAATGGATTATGTCCTGTGCATGAAGGGTCAGATTGACCTTAGTTCAACATGAGTGTGACAAAAATATTGGCCTCAGGGTGGCTTTGAGCATTCCATCATCAGATTTTCAATTGGATGGACGAAGAGTTGGAGTGTGGAGTGGATTGAAGCCTGTCCATTAAAGTATAAGGATTGGCTATCTTAATATATATCTGAGCACTTATAGCATATATGTGTAGAGATGGTAATCTGGACCAACTGATGATGGTTGGTTTAACATGAAATATGTATATTGGTGATTATTTATCTTTTCAACATATATGTGTTCAAGTGTATCAGTGTTATGAGATGATGTGGAGAATGGTGGGTCATGTGAAAGTCTGTGCTTCTATACCCTATATATAACTTTATTAAATATAAGTATTACTACTGCATTCTTTCAAAGATCAAAAACGTTTTTATCATTTAGGTATTTTGTATATAACGTTGACAATATTTTTTATTTCTTTTTATTTTTATTTTAAGATATCATTTATAATTTCATCCATTCTTAAAGCTCATATTCTTTCAAACATTTAAATGAATGTTTGACCTCTTCAATTAATATTTTCTGCAATCCAGATGTTGTAATATAAAAGATATTTTATTTTTGTTATCTGTTATTACATAATTCTTTTTTTTTTTCATAAGGGAACTTTATTCAGATTTTACAGAAGTTACAACGAGTTACTTTGTATACAAGTGGTTACTTTCGTTAATACATAGATATCTGTATAGTTTTGAATATATATTATTACATAGATAGGTGACATTTTATACATATAAATGTATTAGCTCAAATTGTTCATAAATTTCATTTTTATTCTTCTTCACTTCCTCAATTCCTTCATGAACCTGGTTGCTATGTTTAGTAAGTTATTATCTAGTTTACATAATAGCTCCCGGGTCATAATATCAATTTCATCTTTCAGCTGGCCTTGGTTGTCCTTTATTTATTTTTTTGGCTATTTCCTTTAATTTCCGACCTTTTTAGTTTGAAGTAGGTTTTGTTTATTAACCATCTTTTTTCAAAGTTTGAAGTGTCTTTGACTGTTAACTATTTCTTTTTATATTTTTGGCAATTTCATCTATTTTTACCATATCTTTTTGAAATCAGTTTTGGCTGTTAATAATTTCTTTCTGTTAATAAAATTCGCCTTTATCCGTTTATTTAGGCACAATAATTACAATTAATGTATAATTCCTTTAAATGTGTATCAGATGTGAAGCTTATTAATTTTCAATGGAAAATCTTCTCAATGTTACCTAAATGAATTCTAGCCTTCAAAACATTGTATTGCAGTGTAATATGTATTTTTAATGAATTCTACAACTTGTAATAAACATTAATAAATTATTTTTTAAATAAGGAATTACTTTTTATATATTTTATTATTTTCATTACACATCTCAAAATAACTGTTTCTTTTTTCTTTCGGAAAAGTCCTTTGTTATTACACATTCATCCACGTTAGTACAGAATAACTCTTAATTGGCTCAAAACTTACTCAGAAAAAAAATACAGATTTTTTTTTTTTCCGAAATTTTAGCAATAAAATATTAACTTACTTGAAATATAATTTAAGATTAAATTCAAGAAAAAAATATGTTTATAATATTTTGGTAATATTTTTGATTATAATTTAATAATAAAAAGCAAGCGTATTATTCGAATATCCGTTTGTCAATACATTGTGAGAAAAAGATAATCATTACTTACTTATTATATATTTCAAGAATAAACAATTATATGATAAAAACGTAGTGGTAGATTCATACCAACAACATTACACTTTATATTTGTTTATTTATATGATTTCAAAAACAATTACTCTAGAAAAAAGATCGGATGTCAGTCATATGTTGAATATATTATACAATACAATACCTCCTTGTATCCAAGATTTATTTAAACTTATAGTAGATAGCTTTAACTTACAGTCAAGAAAATGATGTTGATTGAGTTTGAATTTTATTTATAATCCTAGAAATGTAAAATCTATTATTATAAAGCTCTGAAAACTTTGATTTTTAAACTCTTATCGGTTGGCAAGTGCATGGAAATTTATAATATTTCAGAAATAGCGCATTGGCGGAGATTGACTTCCGTTTGAATAATTATAATCCTACACAAAGTTGAATATATCTGTAATGTGTACAAATGAAATATGAAAAAAATATCAGTAATTAAAGAGTGATAAGAAGATGGGCAACATAAATCTGCTAAATTTGGAATAATAGTAAGAATATTAATCCATAAAAGATTAAGTTCTGTTAGTATCCGTTTTAAAAAATTATAGCGATCATTCACCAAGGGACCTGTGATAAAGGAAATAAATTTAATTTCAAATATATCTAAATTCTTTGAAAAACAATCAATTTATAACTTACAATTTGGATATATATATATTGTGTGAACTGCAAAGACAAAAATTAGAATTTTTTTTTCATATGTCATAGCATCGGCCGGGACGCGAACCCACAACCGTTTGCAACCAACTACTTGCTTGCAAAGCGGTTGTGATGACCTCTCGCCTAACAACGCTTGACAAAATATTAGATTTGAAAGATATTTTGTAAAAATAATATTGGACATATTTTTGTTAGACGTTAAATTAAGTTTAAATAAAATACTGTTACTTATTAAATAATTTTTGGCAAACAATTTTTTTTAAAAAAAAGTAGTAAATATTTGGTATTGAACAATACAAAACAGTTAATGGATATAAAAGTTACAAAGGAATAAGATAAAAAAAAAACCCGATATATTGTATTAAATTGGATGGATCGTTAAAAATATTACTTATATGAATTAAAAATTAGTTTGCATAAGAAATAGAATTTTAAAGAAAACAATATTTTTTTTGTAAAAAATAATGGACTATATCTTGAACTATGTAAAGTTGAAGAGATTTCAAAAATTAGTGTAAATGAATGTGATTTGTGATATTTTCATTTTAGGATTTCTGTACATAAGCCAATAAACATCACATGACCATCTCCTCTTATGCTTGCGTATAACTGTTGTTAAAACAGGCAAAACTCACTATACATATTGCCACACTGTGGCAATATATATAGAGAGTTTTGCCTGTTTTAAGATTTCTGTACATGTTACAAAAAAGATTTGTAAAATAAACTATTTATTCATATCATAAATATTTTGATTTATTAAAATAAAATGAATATTGCGCTAATGTACATTGTTTGTTATCAAATTTCCAAATATCATTTTAGAAATATATGCATTAAAACATAGACTTGGTGAAAATTTGATCTATTCATGTTTAAATGACAATGTTGGGTTCAAAACTACATTACTCAGTTTAAGTTTAAAAAAGTTGTAAAAAGAACCGTTTTTGATTATATATTTCAATTTGCGTTTATTTTATCATATTTTTATCTATCAACCCCATTTTAAAGAATTCCCTTTATTTAAAAGATACGAAACAATTTGTATATACATTTTTTTTATAAACCAGTAAAAAAAAAGAAAATGATGTCAAGCGTTGTTAGCCGAGAGGTCATCGCAACCGCCTTGCAAGCAAGTAGTTGGTTGCAGATGGTTGTGGGTCTGTGTCCCGGCCGATGCTATGACATATGGAAAAAAAAGGAAATGATTAATTACAAAAGAATAATGCAACTTTTTTTCCCAACAATCCTCTAATAATTTTATAGTAATCCTCAATCACATTTGCTTAAAAGTTTAATATTTATTACTTATAAAATTATGTACTTACAATTTGCTAACTCTGTAGGAAACGACTTTTAATTCTTCTTGTCTTCCAATTCGAGCTCGTTCTAACTAAAATTTATTTGAAATAAAAAATATTTATATAACATTAATAAAATTAATAATAATTATATATATATCCACAGATGGCGTCCTACCAAAAACACCTATCAAGCGTATTTTCGTTTACATAAACGTCAGAGTAGTTAGTATTCACTATCTCTAACTATAATTCCACTTTCAGATCATGATTTCAAGCTATTTGCTATCGTCAGTGAAAGACAGGAATAAAGAAACTAGATCTGAACACAAACTCTGAGCGTTTATGAAACAATTTCTATTCAGCTTGCATGCTCTCTTCTCCAATACATACCAGATTCGCTACTTGCATACAATCATTTTCATTCTCATCCTGACCATCCACCATCTCCCTATTGTTGCCCAATGCCATTAGTATTTCAGCCATCTGCTCTACTGTTTTCTTGCCAATCATTATTTGTTCAACATTCCCAGGTAAACCATGCCAAACTATGCGCATAATATGCTGCTCCGATAATTTGTATGCTGAGATTGATCTCAATTTCACTACCTGTCTATCAAAAAAGCTCTACTTGAAACTGAACCTTTTTCTGTAGCTCCTCCCCCCAATAGTTTGCCAACAACGAACACTTGTATTCACTGAATGTGGACGGTTTTACACATAATGAATTCCACCAGAGCTGAGCTTCTCCCTGTATGTGACTGCAAACTAAGAAAATTCTTGCTCCCTCGCTTAAACTATTCAAGATGCAATAACATTCCAAGCTCTCTAAGTGCACATTTGGATTCTCCCCTCTGTTCCCTGAGAATACTTTTATTTTTAGCAGCTGATTTACTGCCTCCATTGTATGTATATGCACCAATGTTTTCATATTTTCATGTTCTCTTTCTAACGCCTCTACTCTTTTTATTACCTCATCCAGCTCTATATCTTTTCCCATTTTGAAACCATATATTTTATTTTTTATTTTGTAAACTAGCACTTACATTAAAATAAATTTACTATATGACTTATTTATTTATTTTTGAAACCATATATTTTATTTTTTATTTTGTAAACTAGCACTTACGTTAAACTAAATTTACTATATGACTTATTTATTTATTTTTCTTACTAAGACAGAAACACACACTGACTCTACCCTCTTTGTCCATTTTTCTACCTGATCTTAATGATTTAACTCCGCCCAAACATCTAATTGTCTGATTTAACAGAATGATTTCTTTTAATTAATGTAAATAGAATAAATCTCTTTTCATTTAAAGAAAAAAAAGTTTTTGGTCACTTCTTTTTTAAAATTAAACTTGTTTAAATACATATTTTAGCTTTTGTATAAAAAAAATTTTTCAAACAAGAAACAAAATATTTACTTAACTGTCATTTATGACAGGTTCAGCCCATGTTGGTCACACCATTTGTACCAGTTCGAATATGGGTCATTGAAACATCGGTCTCTTAGGCAGAGAAGAACATACTTTAAGAGTATGTATGCCCAAATGATAGCTATAAAATATATATATATAACTACCATTACATTTTCAGGACATAACTTCTTCTCAACTGTTGAGTTCAACACCAAGTTCAAAGCACTTTTTTGTTTTGTGTAAACATGGGAACCAGCTATCAATTCAAAAGAATAAACAATGCACTTTGAACAATGGCCACTAACTCAACACCTAAGTATCCATGACTAGCTCAGTTATTGGTAACCAATGAGAATTTATTCCTTAACTAGAGGCATAAAAGAATTGATTGAAAGAATTGATGAAAAGATTAGTAAAAGGAATTGATAAAAAGAATTGACCGACAAAAAAAGTTTAAATTTAAAGACAATTTATTAACTAACATTTACTAATTTTAAACATTTTATAAATCTAATATAATACACACACATTTTAAATTAACAGACTATAATATATATATATCTTATGAGAAAGCACAAATAATATTTGATGTCTATAAAATAATATAGCATTCATAAACATGCACATCAATAGTTCATTTTATGCATGCTTATAGAGTTCAAATTACTTGTGTCTGGAGGCTTTATGAATTAATGCAATGGCTATTATAGAAATAAGAATATGAAATATTATTACCTAGGATTTTGAATGTAGATTTAGAACTTTGTTTTCTTCTTGTTTGATGCTTCCATTACGAATATTTCCAGCCGGCTGGGACATTTTGTTGATGAGTTTCCTTATTATTCATGATTATTATTATTGGAGACAATTAGATACTGACAGAGATTCTTCAAGTTGTTACGCTGACATTATTTTATGGGCAGATCTTGCTGTTTTCATTGGACTTCAGGCTGGAGAGATGTGTGTTCCCAAAAGCTGCTCAGCACTGCATTTTTGTTTCTGGATACATAATAAACTGAACTGAAACAATTACTCAACTGAATGATTGTCCTCTCTGACAGTTGATTGTCTGATAAAAAAAGGTCTATTTATACCTGCGACATGTTGTCCTTGTAATATCCTTCGGCAATATCTGTTGTCGAAATTCCTTTGATAACGTGTTTTGGAAGATCGTTTAGTTAGTAATAGCCATGCAAATGTGTTGTTTTATATAATTTTAATTAGTAGCTTATCCTTTGGAGATAAGCTTTTTAATCCTGTTGTTTTATATTTTAATTAATAGCCATCGCTGTGTTTTTAATGATAATCTTCTTTTATTTCATTTTAATATTTATTATGCATACATTTTTATTTATTTACAATCGCACATATATACGTGCATATATAACTGGTTTTAAGATTACTTTTTTTTTACTTTAATTCGAATGAAAAGAGATTTGTATTTTTTAAACTTTAAATTATATTTTGACTAATAATAATAAACTCTACTTCCTTTTATAAAACTTTTAGTTTAACTTTTCTAACCAAAACTCCCCCTCCACTCTTTTACTCAATTATTTTCTAACTTTTATTTCAAACTCTTTTATGAAAATAAACTGTAATAAAACTCTTAAACTTTTAAATACGTTTTCTTTTATGAAAGATTATTTTAATAATTTTTTTAGATAAATTATCATATGCCAATTTCAATATTGGTTCAATATATATATATATATATATATATATTATAACCTACACTCCCAACACCGCTCATATACATTACATGAGTGAAATGCCCAGGTGCCAGTTCTATTAATGAATAGAACAATATAATAAGATATATAATACAAAATTATTACTGAGATTCTATATTTAAATTTATGTTCAGCTCAGCTCAGTGGGAGTCTATAGGCAGTTCATAAGATATATGATAATAAATAAATAAAGAAAGAAATATTACAAAACATTTAATATAATGTAAATTCCTTTGTTAATTAATTGTATGATAAAGAATCATAATGTTTATTTGGTACAGTCTATTAAAATATACTTTAAACTTAATTTCTTCCTTCATCCAAGTATAACATATATCATCTTGCTATAATTATATTCTTAAACAATTATATGACTTGGCATATCATAATCTAAACATCTACTTTAATGCCGATCAAGAAACAAACAATAAGATCTCAGGGAATTTTAACAAACACAGTTGAATTAAATAAACTACATTGACCCATAAGTTATAATTGTAAAGTATGATAAAAGGTAATGATACAAATTGACTAAATATTTTACTGTGTTTCAGTAATAAGATAATGACAGAAATAGGGTATTTTAATCTCATATCATCATCTAACAAATATACTGACTTGGCAACCTTTCTAATATGTTTATCAAGTGGTAAATGTTCTTTTATAATGTTTGGATTAAGAAAAACAATATAGTCAGACACTAGCAAATTTAATATTATAACACTAAGATAATATATCTATTTTTGTAATAGATTTATGAAATGTGGAGATGTTGAAATGGAAACACGAGTGTACAAAAGAATAACTGAAGACACAGTTTTTGAGATTTTAAATAACTAAAACAAATCATTTATTACAATAAAATAAACTTGATTTAACATGATATTTACAAATGGACTATTTGTCTTACAGATTTTTAAATTATCAAACAAACTTTGAGCATCAGTTTGGGAGTATCCCTATTATCAAAGCAAATTAACAACAAAACTTAAATATTCTGACTTTGAACACATGCTTTGCCTACATGTTTCATCTACATGACACTAAATAAACAACATGTTATATTATTAGCACAAAAAAATACTTTTGAGAAGATATTACTATTGATTAATAAAATAAATCAAATTAATTATATTTGGCTCTCAACAAAGCAACTTTCTCTAATTGACTAAATAATCACTTTCAATTATGTATACCTTTCATGGATAGCAACAAAATCATGTTTATTCTGATGATTTGATGATTTATAACCTTTATTTAAATAAATACACTGTATTTTAAAATATTTATTTCCCATTTTAATCTCAATAACTTTATACTCCTATTTAAATGAATGTAATGTATTTCAAAACACATTTATTTCTCATTTTCATTTCAATAACTCTATACTTTTTATACGCGATATTATTTATATTATGCGTGTGTGTGCGTGTGTCAAGCAACAATAATAGAAAATATTTTTTTTCTACAAACTCCTCATTCATCAAGAAAATATCATACAATTACTTTATTTCGGACAATGTCATAATTCATCAATAAAATAAGACATTAATATTACATCAAGAATTAATTTAACAATTTTTTCTGGCCACATATTAATTAACACAGAGCTATATTTTCATGATTATACAGACTATACGTTATAAGGGAAATCTACATGAGGAGCAGATAAATCTTACTGATCACTTCTACAATAATTTATCTGATTCTAAATACACTGTTGGTGGGGAACCGTTTCCTCATCACCAAGAATAAAAGAAAAACGTCACATAACTTCCTCAACATCATTTAATCATACTTCAACAATAATTCATCTACTTCTAAATACACTACTGGTGGTGAACCTTTTTCTTCATCACCAGGGCTCTCAGAAATCATCGCTTAACTTCAAAAAATATCATTTAATCATAGGCATATAATATAAACTAGGCTCTACTCATGGAAAAACATATACTAAATAAGCAAATTTTTTTATCCCTACAAGCATTATAACACAATCAGATTTCTTTCCATTCTCAAAGCTTTTCTAAATATCGAACATTATAAATACACGCTGGCAGATAAATACATACAGATAACATACCAATCTGTTCAACTCAGCAGAATATGACAGCATCTGAAAATTATACATAAAATATTCACAAATAATCCTGCAAAACAGACACACACACACGAATAAAAGTATATATAAAATTAACTCTAAATTACACACTATGCAGGCAACATGGTAATTAAATATTGCATTAAGGTATAACTTTTAATTCAGAATAAACTTTAGGTTACTTTTAAAATTTAATATTTATAATTATTATGAACAAACTTTCTTTCATATCTTGCAAACTATTTCTATTATACATTCCTTGATTCAAAAAAAAATTCTCACTTTGAGATAATAAAGTATGCAAAATAAATATAAACCTCTCTAATAATATATTTAAAAAAATATTTCATTCTTTTACCTTCGTAAAAGAACAATAAGACCTATTTGAACACAATCAATTTTTACCAGCGTATTCCTCATTTGGATACGCTTCGGAGACAGTCTTGAAGGCCAAAATAACCCAAATTATAAATAAACATAATAATAGATAAGCCTATCTACCTATCATATACATTAATTATGACAAGGAATAAAAAAAATAAAAAAACAAAAGTTATTAGTTTGTAACTTAAAATAAAAGTTCACTTGCAAAGCTATGCTCCAGGTTTATGAAACAGTATGGGACACATTCCAAACTGAATTTAAATCAGAATAAACTGCTGTAAAATAACCAAACAAATATAATCATGCTTAAATAGGACTCAGCATCTCTGATGTTCATAACAAAGTTATTTGAGTTACTATATCATTTATAAGCAATCAGTTTATCTTCTATTATGATGAAAATACAAGACAACTTAGTTACTGTTGGACGGGAATTATCTCACCCATTCTGTTGTAGTTCTAAACTAAGTACGCAATTATTTTTAGTAGTTTCTTGAATAGCATTTAACAATATTTAATTTAATATATGCCTGGTTTATTCTTAAATATTGTCAATTAAGATACCATGTTTCCTTAGTAATTCTTCAATTAATAATACTTTGTTTTATTTTCCATCTTTATCGAAGTGAACAAAAATTACCCGCATTTCTATCCTTCCATTCGATTTAAGCAAATACTTAATTTGAAGTAGCTCACATTTTATTTCCTTCATTTAAAATACGTATTATTTCCAGAAATACAAGTCAAACAAATACTGTCATCTCTTTATGATGAATTTAAACATGGCATGATTTATCAAAATATGCATATCCTTAATTTTATGTTTAATCCTTACAAAAACATAACACGGAAAATAGTGAAGAATTAAAATCTATTCTGTAAAATAGTTCTGCATGCCTTTTCCAGATATATTAAAAGACACATGTTGGTTAATGATACAACAATAATATTCATGCAATTTATTCTTATTTAAAATGACAATTATGTGAAGTAATGTAGACTGGACGTTATTAACATACATTTTTAAAAGAGCAATAGTTATGAAGGGATTAATTCAAAATGTTTAAATCAAGGAGAGTAAAGTAAACTGACACACCTTTTTTTAAAACTTTAGAATTGCATTCTAATTAACTTTTCCCATAATAAATTTCTTAAGACCCTTTCAAAGTTTTACTCCAAAGTCCTTTTTTAAAATCAATTTGACTTCAGCAACTGGTTTTACTTTCACAATAATCAGCTACTGTTCACTGGCTACAATTACATTATATAATAAGCAAATTTTCCACTGGAGATCTTTGTTAAATAGCTCTCTTTAGCAAAGTTCATGTCCCTTCACAAGGTTACTCCCATGCTTCTCTTCTATCTCAAATAATTACATATTCAAAAAAAAATATTTTCTAAAAAAAAATCATTTTGATTTTTAGAACTAAATGAAGACAAAAAAAAAATATTTAAGATTTAGTAAAAATAAATATTTACTTTTCTATAACGTAAAAGTCGACCTTTTTGTTAATATTATAGCTTTTATGTTGCCAAAATTGAATATTTTAGAATAAATAAATAGCAATTTATTTCTGAAAGAACTTTTGTTCTCTTCATAACCTGAAAAATTAGTAATATCCTTTTTATAAACTTATCTGAGTTGAATTTAATATTATAGGCGAATATGTTTTAACAATAGGCTTTGTCTTCAGTTTGTGAGTTGGCCAATTAAAAGATCTGATTTTTACCTCATACAACCAATAATATAATTAGCGGTTAAAAGGTTAATGGATAAAGGTTCATTTCGGTAAACTACAATGCTTACATTTTAAATGATCTTTAACCTCTTCCCTTAAAAATAAAACATTTCTTAGATTTATTGTACTAATGGTGTTCATATAGTATGGTTTAATCACATGGTTTTATTACCTGATTATTAGATTCTTTGTATACTAAGATTAATATACATATAAATGTGGAAATAGTTCAATGTTATTATGTGAGCTTTTATTATTAATTGATTGCTTACATATTTTACTTTTTTATTATTTAACAGAATTTTCATGTTACAGTGTTTTCCAAGTTATGTTTGAGTGAAAAAATATACATTTCTCTGAACTTAGTCTTTTCATCTTGCAGTAGATCATCTTTTTATTTAAGAAGTTAGAATATCATAAATTATTTTGTCGAAGGAAAAACAAAACAAAACAATGTTATTGAGTAAAAATTGCAATTAAAATCGGTTGTCATAATTTTCATCTTATTTGATAGTAATGTATTACATTTATAATTTATTATACTACTTTGAAATATATATATATATATTACCTTATTTTTAGCTAGATTTTTTAAAAGTTCAATATCATTATCTCGAAGAATATCGTTGATAATAGTTATCCACAGTCAAAAATGTACATCTTCCATCTTAGTTGGTTGTAATAATAAAAAGGGGGAAGGAATTTTATAATAGCAAAATAATTTTGATGATATATTTGAATTCTAAAAAATATAAAAAAGTTAATGAAATGAAAAGAAATATTAAAATAACCAAAAAAGTTTTGTACTTTGTTAAATTTGTACAAATAATAATAATAATAATAATAATAATAATAATAATAATAATAATAATAATAATAATAATAATAATAATAATAATAATAATAATAATAATAATAATAATAATAATAATAATAATAATAATAATAATAATAATAATAATAATAATAATAATAATAATAATAATAATAATAATAATAATAATAATAATAATAATAATAATAATAATAATAATAATAATAATAATAATAATAATAATAATAATAATAATAATAATAATAATAATAATAATAATAATAATAATAATAATAATAATAATAATAATAATAATAATAATAATAATAATAATAATAATAATAATAATAATAATAATAATAATAATAATATAAACTTGTTAATTTTTTTTCTGAACATTGTATTTGTTCAAGATAAATTTAAGAAAGTATGGTTTATATAACTATTGACTATTGATATTATATAGAGAGCTCACAAAATAAGCTCTCAACAAGCATTGAGAATATCCCCAACCCAGCCCATTTTCTGCTACTGGCATCAGTGAGGTGCTAGGATATTCAAGCATTAGATTAATGTAGTGCCTGGATATCTTAGCACCTATCTGATGATGCCAGTAGCAGAAACCGGTTTAAAATGCTTGAATATTCAGAATCTCACTGACAAAGCTCAAAGCTTGTTAACAGCTTATTTTGTGATATATATATATATATATAACATTTGTAAGTACAACCTTATTAAATTAGGTTATGTGACATCTGGATTGATTTTTTTTTAAAATTATATATATATAAATATATGAAAAACAAAAATGCAAGTTAAAAAACTTGCTAATGCTTGTATTTATGTCCACAGATAGTGTTCTACCAAAAACACTGATCAAGCGTATGTTTTGTTTACATAAACGTCAGAGCACTATTCACTATCTCTAACTATAATTCCACTTTCAGATCATGATTTCAAGCTATTTGCTATCATCAGTGAAAGACAGGAATAAAGAAACTAGATCTAAACACAAACTCTGAGCGTTTATGAAACAGTTTCTATTCAGCTTGCAAGCGTGAATCTTTTAGACATGTAATGTCTTCAAACTCAGCATAGCAAACCAGATAGTTATATGGGTCTGATATCAGTTCAGCATCACCACATAGTAGAAGCCTCTGCAATCTATATCATTGCAAGAAAGACCTCAAGGTACATTTATGAAAAACAAAAATGCAAGTTAAAAAACTTGCTAACGCTTGTATTTATGTCCACAGATGGTGTTCTACCAAAAACACCGATCAAGCGTATGTTTTGTTTACATAAATGTCAGAGCAGTATTCACTATCTCTAAATATAATTCCACTTTCTCTAACTATAATTCTACTTTCAGATCTGAAAGTGGAATTATAGTTAGAGATAGTGAATACTGCTCTGACGTTTATGTAAACAGAACATACACTTGATCGGTGTTTTTGGTAGAACACCATCTGTGGACATAAATACAAGCGTTAGCAAGATTTTTAACTTGCATTTTTGTTTTTCATAAATGTACCTTTGAGGTCTTTCTTGCAATGATATAGATTGCAGAGGCTTCTACTATGTGGTGATGCTGAACTGATATCAGACTCATGTAGCTATCTTGTTTGCTATGCTGAGTTTGAAGACATTACATGTCTAAAAGATTCACGCTTGCAAGCTGAATAGAAACTGTTTCATAAACACTCAGAGTTTGTGTTTAGATCTAGTTTCTTTATTCCTGTCTTTCACTGATGATAGCAAATAGCTTGAAATCATGATCTGAAAGTGGAATTATAGTTAGAGATAGTGAATACTGCTCTGACGTTTATGTAAACAAAACACGCTTGATCGGTGTTTTTGGTAGAACACCATCTGTGGATATATATACAGAAAATACTAAAGATTACAATAAGTTATATTATTTGATTATTTTTATTTTCCATTTATAATGAAGTTAATTGGCATTCTATATTTTTATCTATTATTAAAAATATACTGCGAAAACTACATGCACCATGAATATTATTTTTATAAATAGTCAAAATAAGTTTATTTGTGATTATTCCCAAACAAGCAACAATCTTGAAAACAAAAAGCTTAAGTATTATGTGACATTTAAACAACGTTAATTTCTTGCACAAATTACAGTTGTGGACTGCTTTAATCTCAATATATGTAGTGAATTTGCTTCAGTATACAATACTTATATTGAGAAATTTTGTTTTTCATATGTTTCAGGAATATGCTGTAGAGCAAAAGTTTTAAAAACAAGGTAGAAAAATATTACATGTGGAAAAGTAGAGTGAAGACGAGTTGCTGTAAGAATTTATGAATAATTAGATAACAGATGCATTGTAACGATATATAAATATGTCGTTACATTAATTTAAAATAAAAACTTAAAAGTTCGCAAATAAAAATAAAAAACTAAACGCTAAAATTAAAATGTTTTGTTAAACGTATATACATTCGCACAGTTGCCAAACTTTAAAATTTTTTTTTTTTAAAAAATCAAATAAATAAGTATTTGAACGTACTTTTTTATAAAAAAAAAAGGTACAAGATTTAAAAATAAAAACAGGTATTAATTAATTCTTGTAATCTGTAAATGGAAATGATTGTTTATAAATTGTTGGAAAAGCAAGCTAGCCTTGGGCTCTTGTATAATTAAAATGATCTGATGAAAGATAGATAAGAAAATAAAGAGAAATTAGCTTGACCAATGGAAGCACTAAGCCTTGGCTCGGACCCTAATGAAAGTGATGGATTAGTGACCTTTTGTTGATTGAATCCGTGTGGATAATATAAAAAGGGAAATACAGTTTTTTCTAGGAGTTCTAGCATTGTGTGTTTGAGAGTTGTGGTAGGACGCACATACCACACTCTCTATTTAAAAAAGAAAAAAAGAAAAGACTGTGATACCTTGAACCAGCTATTGCCATCTCCAGAACATTATCTTCCAATGGAGGTGTCACGGAAATTAAAAGCAAAAACCTGGACTCTTCTACCGTAAGCTATATTGACATGAACTCTAAATTTAAAAATAATTAAGAACTTTCGTTCAAGCTTATGAACTTCCATCTGACTTTTTTAAGTTTAAAATAAAATTAATAATGTTTAATTTTATATGTTTTCTGATTGATAAAAATCATTTCCATTTTTTTTTCTTATTGTATAAATTGTTTATTGTTTAAATTTTAAATGATGAAATTTAGGTTGGGTATAGACGTTGCATAGATTCGTTAGCGGTTGATTATGTTGAAGTTTTTACATTTGATTAGAATATATAGGTCAATGATGTTAATGCGGGCATCTTATGATGAATGCCATGGGGCCTTGCGTATTCCCTTTTGCAATTGACGTTATCGATGATTTTGTATTTTGATCGATTGTGTTTAATTTGAATGTTTTTGACCGTGGAATCTGTGCAGCCGATCTATACTCGACATTATAAAACAAATTGTATAAAAATAATCTGTGCGAACATATTTAAATGTTAAATTTAAGTCGGGCATGAATGGCTATATAGTTTTGTAAAGTTATATTAAGGGAGGGTAATCTTAGGTTATTCATTTCGTAGTTGAATTGGTTCAATGGATTGGATATGTTTGTGTAATTGTAGATGTAGTATGAGATCCACTATGGGCAGGATTATATATATATGCCACACACCTTCTGTTTGCCTATGGATGGGTTTGTAAGATGGCAAAGGACCACAGTCCATTCCTATGGAGTTTTATGTTTATTGTTCTACTCGCCAACAGATGTAACATTCCTGTTGGTGGAGAGTCAATGTCTTCTCTAATTCTACTTACTGATCCGATGTACATTCATGACAGTATAGTATTTGGTGTTGTCGTATTTTCATGCTACATTGAATACACAAATGTATCAGATGGATTGGCACCGGTTTGATTGCGAAATTTGTTGCCTAAGGTTAAATCAGGGAAGAATATTTTCTTTTCAAATGCAGATCTATGTAGTCTATTCATACTCGACTCCCTAAATAAATATTAAACTCATGGTTGTAGTTTACTTAAATGTAAAACTAAAGATTAATAGAAAAATCTAAAATGTTGAATTTATTTCTCAAAATTTAAATGTTATTTTATATGTGCGTAAATAAATATTTTTATGTGTTAATTTCTGGCAGTAACTTTTACTCTTTTATATTTAAGATATAAAATTTATATTTTATTATCTCTGCTACTCCACTGAGCTAGTGACTTGGGCTAACGATCTGAATATTTAAATAAAGTGGAATCTTAACAGCGCGTATCTGCCTACTCTATAAATTTTTCTAGGTTTAAATGCCTAGATAGAGCCTTGTAGAGCAGATATCATAGTTTGCAGTTAGATTCGATCTTCACTTTCATTTCGATCATTATAGCATGAACCTTTAACCGACCACTCACAATTTATATCATTTAAAGATAATATATCTTTTAATAAATAAATAATAATAGTTATTAATGTTCTTATCTGATTTAATTAATATCATATACAAGAGTTTAGAAAATTGATATTTGTGTATCAAAATGTACTATTAAATATTTGATGGTTTATTTTATATTAGTTACCAATATATTATTATTAAGTCAAAGTAATCAAAATAGTTATATAAATCAACTTATTATTTTTCAGAACTAGATATCTTCTACAATAGAATGCCAGAGCATATAATTTTGAATTTTATATGGAATGGTTTGGCTTACATTAGGAATGACTTGAATTTGTCAAGAAATTTAATTGAAAGTGAAATCAGGTTAAGTTTTCTCATATATATATATATATATATATATATATATATATATATATATATATATATATATATATATATATATATATATATATTGTAAAATGAGGCAAACAGTGTCTTTTCAAGGGAAAATTGTAATTGTTTTTAATATTTTTTTACTTTAATGTATAGACAAATATTAATGAAAATGAACTTTTAAGTCATTATAATAATTTTTATGGGTTTTTATGATGTTATATTTAAGTGAATTTTGGTTTTTCATGAAATATCAGCATTTGTATTGTAATGCAATGAAAATAGAAACACCATTGGGAGATGGAAATTATCATCATCATTCCCATAGATAAATCAGAAGAAATAAGTATGAAAAGCATAAACATGAGAATCATATAAGTAGTTAAAACAATTATCATTAGAAGCTACATCACCAGTATTTTATAAAATAATAAACTCAGCAATAATCAATTAATAAACTCCACAATAAACAGTCCATCTTGCGATTTGCTTTAAAACAGATAAACTACAACACAAATGACTTATCTAACCTTAACACACTTAGGGCAAAATACAACTCAACACTTTATTTGCAAGCATATATTTAAGTACTAAAATATTCATCTGAATATAATAATAAAAATAATGCTGGAATACTGATACATGCTGATGAATATTAAGGCATTAGCCATAAAATACCATTAGTGCATAGGCCATCTAAGGTCATCTATGGCCATAATTATTAATAAACATAATGCAGTAAATGGACATTAATGATGATACCTTTGTGGCATTCAGAATTATCATCTGAATGTCCACATGACAACCTAAATCTCTACATTTATAGAATTGACTATTTTCTGTACAGTAGCTGAAGAAGCAAAAAATCCCAATATATTTTTCTTTTCCTTTACATTTTATAGTGAGCTGGTTACATGAAGATAGATGACACAAAGCTTTTAGAAAAACATAACACATAGTTTTTATTGTAGAAACATTATAAACAGATGAATTTTTGCATCTGCTTTTTTCTTTAACAAGTGAGTTCAAAATGATTGCTCTTTTTAAGAACTTGATTAAGACTTCTCAAATTATCCTCTTTAACAACTTGATTAGAATTACACTCTTCTTATAAGACTGAAGTCATCTGATTGACCCATACCCTTATTTTTGAGTAAATCTGTTTCTGACAAATCACAATTATGTATCCTACCTGATCAAATTAAACACAGATTATTTAGGTCTATTTTTAGCAGAGGTACATGTTCAGTTACATTCCACTTTTTTTTAAATTACAAAACAAATCAAAAATATCTCCTACACTTATTTTATCCCAAATAAAAAAAAAACAATATAATCAGTTAATTACTTTGATTTGATAAACAGACTTTGTTGTATTGAAGAGAGATAAAGAAAAAAAATTAAAAATAAACTCTAATTAATTAATGTAAAATTTTAACAAATGTTAAAATCTTTTATATTTTTCCCCCTTTTTTAGAAAAAAATATTACTAAACATAAAAAATAATTAATTTATTTCTCTCAAAAAGTTAAAATTAAAAATTTTCAATAAACTTTTCAAAATTATTACTGCTAAGTAATTACTGAAGTGAGATTTAACAAAAACTTATTTACATTATTTAATATATTTTTTTCATTTTACAATGATTTATAACTCAGTAAAATAATCACATTATTATTTTTTTTTAAATGCCTAAAAATTTTATATTATCATTTGGAAGAAGAAAATGTTTAAGTAAATCAAATATTATTGTTAAAAGAAATAAAAAAACACAATGCTGGATTAAATTTGGCATTTCCCTATTAATTAAACATTTTACATTTAAGAAGCTTGTAATATTGGCATGGCCAGAGGTAATCAGTGCCTAAAGCATTACTATACATTTTTGATATCTGATCACTCTTTTTCCATTGACTCATTTAATGATCCATTCTTCAGTCACTCAGATTAAATGCTGCTTATAAAATAGGTAATGAATATAATTATTATAATCCAATATTTACAAATGTATTTTCATTAATTGGAGTCTTCTTCTGAATTTGTTTCACTATTGTAGCTGGATTTTATATATTATCTGATTTACTTTATTCTACATCAATACAGATGTGTGTCATAAATGTAGATTTAACTGATAATCTATATGGGGCAACTGACATAATTTGAATTTATTGTATATTATAGCATTAATAAAGCTGTATTTTGCACGTAAATATAAATAAGCAAGATGTTTAAACTTTCCAGTTAAATATTATATAAGTATGATTGGTGCTAAAGACACATAAACACACAAAGCTGACTTTTTAAAAATCTTTATATATTAAAATGCATGTGTGGCTGAGCACTTTCAAAGGACACAACCCTCATAGTTATAGACATATTGTAACTAACAAAATTAGTAATGCAAATTTATGCAAATAAGTTTAGGTATTCTATTTCTTGGATATATTGTAGCACATGTATTTTCTGTTGATGCTATGATTGTGCCTAGCAATAAAGTAAGTCTCTTTAACTTTTTTTAAGTTGTGGCATTATCTTCAAACAGCCACAGGGTCAATTGGTTCACAATCATGCCCTGCTGAATACATCGGTGAAACCAGTGCCTCTCTATCTACACAGCTGTCTCAACATATATATTTGTACAACAAAGCACTAACAGACCCAACTTGTAAATAAGTTTTTCCCAGCATTGCATCTCATAAGGGAATGAGTGCAAACCGATTGCCACTGTCGTTGGTTGCAGAGAATGCCATGACTTAAAAAGAAGAGTCAAAGAAGCTTACTTTATTACTAGACACAATCACACCATCAACTGAAAAGACACGTGCTACAATATATCCAAGAAATGGAATACATAAACTCATTTGAATAAATTTGCATTACTATTACAATACGGCTATGACTATGAGAGTTGGGATATTTGAAAGCACTCAGTCACGCTTGTATTATTGTTTTAATATATAACGAATTTTTCAAAAAGTCAGCTTTGTGTGTTTATGCATCTTTAGCGCAAATCATAATTACAAATATAAATAATAAATATTGTAAATATTGTCAGTTAATATTAAATCATGTATTTGCGAGATCAAATCTATCCTTAAATCATTGAATTATCTTTGAGTTTATAATTGTAATGATATTGCAATTATATTAAAATTATTAGAATCTGGGCAACTGTTTAAACACTCATTTGTACGTTGGTAAGTTATATCATTAAAATCTAAAAAAGTATTCTCTAATCAAAATTGGATAGTATTTTTTGTTGCTTTGAATAATGTTGATTCTGCATGTCTAAAATTTTAACACATTTATAAATCTATAATAACAAAATTAATGGTCTGTTTTAAATTGTCATTTAACTCGAAAGTCATTCAGCAAGGATAAGCAATAATTTAGTAGAAGAGATTAATCATAAATTACTTAAATTTCTTGAGCCAAAATTTAGTAAAAAAATTAAAATTAATATCAGGAAAGTGAAATTTTAGTCTTATCAAAAATAATTTATTGATAAAAATAATTCTATGAAATTAAAATTATTTTTTAAATATTTTTTTTTTGTCAAAACCTACTTGAATTTACAAAAACAACAATGCTAATGTTATGAAAGTTTACAATAATTAAAAACATGTTGCTTATTTATTTACTTTTTTCTCCAAATATTTCAATTGATAGTGTGTCAAGACAAGATTTGCCATTTGCTCTCTTTTGCCTTAATTACTTTTTATATATTGATGTCATTGAATTTTACTAGTTTAATATGGTGATCTTTTAAATATTGATCCGTGAGGTAGGTTAGGTTGTTAATCCAGTAAATCTTAAAAGAAAAGTTTCTGTAGCAGTTGTTGCTATTCATGTAGTCTTTCTCCATCCTTCAAAGGTTGTAGTCAAACAAATACATTTGATATTTTATGTATCTGTGAGCATTGGTGTTTGAGAGGTCAGCACAGCTGTCTTACAAGCAGTTGTCCCAGGTTAGCAGGTTCGCTTCCTGGCTAATGCTATGACACATGAAAAAAAATGTATTAAAGTACAATAAATAAAGAAAAACACTGCAAATTTACCTTGATTATATTTCAAAAAATAAATTCTAGAACATATATACTACAAATATTTTAACAACATAGTATTATGAGCATGCTTTCGATTAACTATAGTCATATTCATAGTAAATTGTCATAGCTATATATATAATTATGACTACCATTAGGTTGAAAGCATGCTGAGAAGAACCCATCTGGGGTTGGGGATATTCTGCAAAGCTTGTTAAGAGCTTATTTGTGAGCTCTATATATAACATCTGTAATACAAGCTTGTTAAATGATTTGTTTGTAATTTTATTTTTGCTATTAAGGTTCTGGTATTTTTTTATTAATATGTGGTGTATCTGAACTTGGTTCAATACCATATGGCTACTTAAATTAGATAGCTGGATTGGAAAACATATGAATGTCTGAAAAATTCAGAATTTCTACTTAATAGTTATCCATTAGATAAAGTGCTGAGCTTGTCCTGGTGTTTTTAATATAATGCTTGAATATCCTAGTACTTTACTGAGGAAGCCAGTAGCAGAAAATGATCTGAGGTTGGGGATATTCTGCAAAGCATGTTAAGAGCTTATTTGTGAGCTCTATATATAACATTTGTAATACAAGGTTAAATTAGGTCATGTGACATATGACATGATTTCATTGTAATAAGCATACTATGTTGTTAAAGTATTCTTCGTATATATATATATATTGTATTTATTTTTTGAACTGCATTTTTCTGAGAAAAGTTTAAAAAGATTGAAATTACTTGATAGTATTTATATAGTAAAATGCATGACTTTTTAAATTTATTTTTAATTACAATCTACAAATTATTAAAGAAAGAGTAAAACTATATATAAAGATCACTCTCAAAAAAAAAATTGCAACAAAGGTTGCTTTTGTTCAAAAAGATACATTTATTAACTTTTCCTCAGAGGGATTTATCAGACTGAGTAAAACTTCAATTGTTTTTATTCGTCAATTACTCGATTCATAAAAATATTGATGTAAAATAATCAAAATTGCTTTAATTTAGCTTTCAAAATTGAATTAATTTAAATTCAAATAAAACAAAAAAAAAGGTACTTGTGTATAATTCAACCGATGACGTTTTTCACTTACCGAATTCCCTTCCGGTAGACATCGATGTTTTTTGTATGACAACATTGTCATGGTAACCAAGTGACTGGCGTAATTAATCCATCAGAGGGCCATTTTTTTTCTTTTTTTCCACCCGCGAGATTTAAAATTCGGAGAGAGGTTTGGGAAATTTTTTTATCATTCTGTCTATTGTGATTTTGCTGTCCACGGCATCACAGTGACTTTTTTGAGCTCTTCTACTTTGTGATATTTGCGTTATTTGCGTTTATGATGGGTGAAGCTCCAACAACCTTATTTCATTTGCCAAGTACGGAGGAAGAAGCGATCATCTTCTTACAAGACCATGGACTTCTCCCCAAAAGGAAAATGTGTGAAAATGGGCATGAAATGAAAAAGTATGTTCACAATTCGGGACCCAATTCGGTCAAACAATGGCAATGCAACTTGAAAGATTGTTTATCGCAAATCGCCATGAGAAAAGGCACGTGGTTTGTTGGCTCCAAAATGACTTTCGTGACCACTATACGTTTCATTTACAGTTGGTCCAAACAATTAACATCCATAACATTTTGTGCGTAGGAATTGAATATTTCGAACAAAACTGTTATTGATTGGAACAACTATCTTCGCGAAGTTTGTACATGGAGATTGTTAAGAAATGAAAGGCAGAAAATCGGAGGTCTGGACACAATCGTTGAAATCGACAAAAGCCTTTTCTCAAAATGGAAGAACAATGCCGGAAGAGTCCTACCACAGCAATGGCTATTCGGTGGCATATGCAGACAGACTGAGGAATGTTTTATTGTAGCCATTAGAGATAGAAGTGCGTCTACTCTCATGCAAGAAATTTTGCAAAATGTACAGGAAGGCTCAACTATCTACAACGATTGCTGGAAGGGATATAAGAGTGAAGACTTAGTTGAGGCTGGATACGAACACCATCGTGTTAATCACACGTACAACTTTGTAGACCCCACAAGTGGTGTACATACACAAAATGTTGAAAGGTTGTGGGGTTTGGTCAATTGGCATAATAAAAAACACAGAGGGACAGCACGTCAGCACCTGGACTCATATTTGAGCGAGTTTATGTGGAGGCAGTCATATAAAGCTGATCCTTTCGCTGCGATTTTGGAACATATATCCCAATTCAGTCCTCCGCAGTGAACGCTATTTGTAAGTAATTTACATTTTTTTCCTAATAATTATACTTTTAGAAATAATTATATTATTGAATATAGACAATAAGTAATCCAAATGCATGTTTTTCTTAAGTTTGCCATTAATGCCATATTCACATTAAATCTTTATTCTAAATGTACAAACAATTTCTGTTAATATTTCTTCAGTTATCACAGCCTGTGATAACACATTTTAAAGAAGATCGCCATTAATGCTACATTCGCAGAAATTTTTTTTTTGTTAAATTTAGAAAAAAAATTTTTTTTATATTTCTTCAATTATGAAACTTCCACTGAATTACAATTAATTTGTAAATAATTTTCAACAATTTTTTGACTCAAAATAGCAATATGCAGTAGGTTTTTAAAATTAGCAAATGTATGTAAAAGTACAGCATATGATCACCATTAAAGTACAACATGTGATAAGACATTTTGTAAAAGACCGCCATTAATGCCACATTTCACATTAATTCAGGTAAAGTGTTTTTATCTCCTTTTTTTTTTTAAATTTACAAATAATTTTTGTTAATATTTGTCATTAATTCGGGTAAAGTGTTTTATCTGTTTTTTTTTTTTAAATTTACAAACAATTTTTAGGTTTTAAAATTAGAAAATGTATATAAACGTACGGCAAACTTATACAGTAGGTTTTAAAATTAAATTTTTTTTTAATATTTCTTCAATTATGAAACTTCCACTGAATTACATTTAATTTGTAAATAATTTTCAATAATTTTTTGACTCAAAATAGCAATATGCAGTATGTTTTTAAAATTAGCAAATGTATGTAAAAGTACAGCATATGATCGCCATTAAAGTACATGTGATAAGACATTTTGTAAAAGACCGCCATTAATGCCACATTTCGCATTAATTCAGGTAAAGTGTTTTTTATCTTTTTTTTTTTTAAATTTACAAATAATTTTTGTTAATATTTGTCATTAATTCGGGTAAAATGTTTTATCTGTTTTTTTTTTTTTTTTTAAATTTACAAACAATTTTTAGGTTTTAAAATTAGAAAATGTATATAAAAGTATGGCAAACTTATACAGTAGGTTTTAAAATTAGTGGTGGTTTTCATGCATGTCAATTTCCAATAATTTTTTGTTTTTATATTTTGTATTGACCTTATTTAGTATTTCATGCATGTACATTTTCAATAATTTGTGCTTTTTCTTGTATTTTTTTTTCAGGTAAAGTGTTTTTTATCTGCTTTTTTTTTTTTTTTTTAAATTTACAAACAATTTTTGTTAATATTTCTCATTAATTCGGGTATCTGTTTTTTTTTGTTTAAATTTACAAACAATTTTTAGGTTTTAAAATTAGAAAATGAATATAAAAGTACGACAAACTTCCACTTAATTATGTTTAATTTGTAAATAATTTTCAACAATTTTTTAAGTATAATGCCAATATACAGTAGGTTTTAAAATTAGCGGTGGTTTTCATGCATGTAAATTTTCAATCATTTTTAGTTTTTATATTTTGTATTGACCTTATTTTGTATTTCGTGCATGTACATTTTCAATAATTTGTGCTTTTTTTGTATTTTTTTTTCCATGTACATTTTCAATAATTTGTGCTTTTTCTTGTATTTTTTTTTCCCAGGACCAAGAAACATGGTGGTGTCCGTTTTCTGCCTGCCTGTCAAGAAGCCATGGAATATGTACATTTTTTGTTAAATTGTTATATTTTTGCCATTTTCTTTTCTTTTTTATCTTGTGTATAATTCAACCGATGACATATAACCCCGAAGGCATATCAGTCTAATATTGCGATTTTAACGTACCGTGTTCACGTGATCTACAGCCACATTTTAGCAATTACATCCGTAGATCACTTGGAGACGTTATCTTAAAAATCGCAAGATTAGACTGATATGCCTTCGGGGTAATACGTCATCGGTTGAATTATACACAAGTACCAAAAAAAAAAATCCAAACTATAAAAAAATGTAAAAAACGTTGCCAAAAATTGTCTGCAATAAAACAAAAGAATTTTATTTCAACCAATTATGGTATGTAGGCGCCATTGATTTCTCTTCACTTAGAAGTACACTCATTGATTATTCGTTTCTGTTGTCTTTTTTTGTTCTATAACTGAATATTTTAAATAAAAATGTAAATCTAGCCACACTGTTAGTCAATATAGTATCAAGAGTAAATATAAATATGTAAATAATTATAAAAAATAGTTGTATTTTGCTGATTATCACCGAATGTCATTGATAAGCAACTACAAATCAAGCCTTAGTCATTTGTCTTTATTACTATTTTTGTAAACTTGAAATATTTTCAAATAAATCTATATTTAGGTACAATATTGTAAAGAATTAATTATAAATGTAAATAATTATGGAAAATATATTTATTTACATTCAAAATTGTCCAAAATTTATTATGAAGGCATAAAATATTCTGCACGTGATTTCTGACGTTACAGTTAGAAACTCCCAGCAAGCAATGGCAGAAATTGACAGTTGGCACTTTCAAACACAGCTCTTTGTAAGATCATATATGGCAAGCAAAATTGATTTTTTTTTCTAAAATATTGCCAAATGTGGATTTTTTTAAACAAAAATTTTAAATATAGATTAAGCTTGGAATTTAAGATAAAATGAGTGTATAATGAAGAATACCCAGACAAATATGGCCGAGAGATGGTACAAACCAAAATTTAAGTTTGTAACTGAAATTGCCAATGAAAAGGTTTTAATAGTTTGTCCTGAAATGTAATAAATAAAAATAGATGTGCTTAAAATTTGCCTTTATTATATATATTTATATAATAAAATACAAGAGTTCTTAATTTATGTTCAGTTACAATGTACAATATATTTTCCAAATCTCTACAAATACTTCAAAAAATGTGCTATTTCTTAGGTAAATTTTTACTACCACATATTCCACATACTTAGGAAATATAACAAAATTGAAGAATTAAACATTATGGTTTAAGAATAGTCACATACACATGCGCAACTTGTCATAGAATTAAATATATGCACTCCATATATGCAACAGATTTTACGAAAAAAAAATTGCATATTCTATCTGATCAACTGCATAATTAATATTATTATCTTTTTTTTTTTTAAAAAAAAAATCCTTAACATTTTAATAACAGTAGATTATTCCCCATTATTTTTTTGACTTCTAAACTGTCGGCATTGGTGATTAAGGGGGAAAAGTATGACATTTTTATTTGTACAGTAATATTATGTCTATCCATCAATATAGTGTTATTTAATGGTTGCTCTCTGTAATCATATGCATAATTTGATATCATTCCTTGGTAATTATCTCAAAATTTATATTTAGACTTGCCAAACATTTAACTCTTCTTATCTCATGATTTTTTACTTTATTTATATTCTTATGTTTTTCTTGTTCTTTCTGTTTTTTTCTTTTGCCAGTTATTTAAAACATAGGAAATAAGTAATGGAAATCGCTGGTGATTATTATTGTCCACATAACATGGATTACCACGACATTTTAATTCTGAGTTTTATTTTGCTTTTAATTTACTGTAAATAATATATTTTCATTATATTCAGAATAAGTTATTTGTGGTCTTGCAGGCAATAGTGTTTAGATTTATGCCGTAGTTTCTTATACTTATCCTGAAAAATATTTAAGGAGATGCAATTGGTTAGCTTTTAAATGTTTACCACTGAAACGGAATAAAACAAAATTGATCCTTTTTTTCTTAATTTATACTATATTTATCGACATTATTATGTGTAATAATTATTTTTATACTTGTGCTAGTACTTTATTTGTTAATAATTATTAAAATCTTGGTGTATTTATTTAACGTTAATTATCTTGATCAAACTATATCAATCTTTTTGGTCATTTTATGTGAATTAAATTGTATGTTTTGCTATATATCAAAGTTTTTATCTTGATCAGCTTTAATTACAGTTTATGTTTCTTGTTATGGAATACTATTATGTTACAATATCTCTAATCAAGGAACTGTTCTATTTTTTGAATAGCTACATTGCCTATTTTACAGAAATATACCCTACTATTGTGCAACCATATCTGTTTAAAATGTTTATGAACCTATTGTATATTAAATATTGTTAATATGAATATTTTTGAAATATGTTATATAAAAGACTTCTCTAAAATCCAAGATTTTAAGTTGGACTATCTACTAATTCGAATTCAGACTTTCATATGACTCACTACTCTCAGTGCCATCTTATATTGCTGACTCATCTGATCACACATCAATATATGTATTTCATGCTAAACCACACTCATCATTTTGTCCAGATTACCATCTCCATACATATAGACAATCAGTGCTCAGCTTTATATTAAGATAGCCAATCCTGATACTTTAATGGACAGGCTTTAAACTATTCCAACCCACAACTCTTCAGCCTTCCATTTCATGGAAAATCTGATGATTGAATGTTCAAAACCCATGTTAGTGCCAAGGTTGTCATCCTACTCATTTTGACATATTAGTCATTCTGACTCCTCATGTACAGGAGAATAATCCATTTATACATATATATATGTGAGGGATGGGCAGATCTTTTACACACTATTTATATAAATTAATACATTGTACGGGCTTAAACCTGCATTTATATATGTAATGTTTGCGCGATTCGATCTCAAACTTTCACACGATCCATTACTCTCAGTGCCATCTTATATTGCTGACCCACATGATCACACACATGTTGAAAAGATAAATAATCACAATACACGTATTTCATGCTAAACCAGCATTCATCAATTGATCCAGATTACCATCTCAACACATATATACAATCAGTGCTGAGAGTAGTGGGTCATGTGAAAGTCTGAATTCGAATCGCGCACATGTTACATATATAAATGCAGGTTTAAGCCTGTACAATGTACTATATACTAATATAAATTTTCTTCAAAACCAAAGTGTCTTAATATTCTATTTGGAAATAGCTTAACTACAATTGTCCCTAATTATTTAAAACATTTATGCAATAATGTTCTTTGAATTTAACAAACACTAATTATTTGATTTTTTAAAAACAAATAGTTATATATTTAAATTACTCTCTAAACATTATGTTGTATGTAGTTTATATTACTATAAATATATATTTGATATTTTCCGAAAATTAAAGAAATACTATATTATCTCTCCATCCGCCACACTCAGAATTTTTAAGTGCATAAAATTAGATATAATTTGTGTGCAAAACTCTTTTTTTTCCAAATTATTTAATAGTGAAACTAAGATTTTGAATTGTTAATTATCGTCAAGGTGTAAGATTAAAGAAGAGTATAAATTTATCCATAGATATATTCGTTATATATATATATATATATATGATTTTGCCTTATAATTATGTTATATTCAATAAAAAAAAGGACTTGTTTAAAAAAATAGTTTTAGTCAGTATTATTATATCTGAAGTTAATTCCACTTTTAAATATATATAAAAATCGTTATCATGTATTGATTAAAAAAATCAACTTAAACATCAGTATCTTAGCTTGTAAATTGGAAAAAGAATGAATTAATTATAGCTTCATTTCATTTAACAATGTACACATGAAATTTTATTTATTAGTAACATTCATGTGCTTTTTATTCCTAAGTTTGTGTAATGGATAACGTATTATATAAAGCAATATATTAAATGGATAAATATAATGAGTTTGAGCATACAAAAGAAATCTAAATAGACTTCAAAGTAAAAATTAAGAAAATGTTTTCCAAATTTGAACCCAGATGGTGAGCAGGGAAGGTAGAAAAAATCAATCATTTTTCATTTCTAATACATACTTAGTAATTCATTTCTATTTTTCCATATAACATGTAGCATATTTTACATTTTTTATACAATCAAAAATTGAAAAGAGTCAATCTATATTTTTGAGATGCATCCGTCTTCAAAGAATATTATTAAAAAAAAGGGTTTGTCATCTGATCCTTCGTGTCAGCTGCTAGAGGTGCGATTTTTAATCAAAAACACATTAATATAACGTTCCCGGGCCAGCGATTCTCTATTAATATTGACTTTTTTTGTTTGTTTGTTTGTTTACAAAGTTTACTTTCTTTCGTTTCTGAATTATTTTTCCCAAATAACATTTTTGACGATGGTATAATAATAGTTTTTTTTTTTTTTTAATTTTTATTGACAAGAGGGTCTTTTTTGGTGTGTGTTCAAATAGTAATTTGTTTTTTTTTTAAATAGTATTACTGTTTTTGTAAAATTGGATTGCCGAAATTTAAGAGAGAACGGGTTTTGTTTGGATGGATCTTTAAATAATAATTGACGTTACTTTGATAAGTTTCCATTTGATTGCCGACAACAATTAGTGGGATAGGTGTTTTTGTGTATGATTAAATAATAATTTACGTTACTTTGATAGGTTTACATTTGATTGCCGACAACAATTATTGGGAGAAGTGTTTTTTTTTTTTTTCACGCGTGTGTGTGTATGTTTAAATAAAAATTAAAACCGTTACTTTTATCGCTTTACATTTGATTGATGACCGATTTGACTTCCTTTCATTTATAAATTATGATTTTTGTTTCTACAAATAAATATTTTTGACAATGGGACAATAATAGTTGTTGTTTGTTTAATTTTTATTGACAAAAGGTTGTTTTTCGGTGTAGTTTCAAATAGTAATTTGGGTTACGTTTAAATAATAAGTTACTGTCTTACTTTGCTTAGTTTACATTTGATTGACACTAATTATTGGGAGGGGTGTTTTTTGTGTGTACGGTTGTAGACAACAATTATTGGGTGAAGGGGTGGGTTAACTGTTTAAAGAATAGTAGTTTTAAGTTATGGTCTTACTTTGATTGGTTTACATTTTATTGCCGATACTAATTATTGGGAGGGGTGTTTTTTGTATGTATGATTGTAGACAACAATTATTGGGGAAAGGGGTGTAACCGTTTAAAGAATAGTAGTTTACGTTACTTTTAGTCGTGGTGTACATTTGATTGTTAACAATAATTAGAGAGAGGGGTGGGTGTTTTTGGATGATGATTAAATACTAATTTACCTTCCTTTTATTTTATGTTTGATTGCTGACAACAATTATTTGGAGAAAGGGGTTGTTTTTTTTTTGTGTATGTTTAAATCAAAATTGAAGTTACATTTATTTATTACATTTGATTGACAACCGATTGACTTTTTTTCGTTTATAAATTATTGTTTTGGTTTCCCAAACACCTAATATTTTTGACAACAGGACAATAATAGTTTTTAATTTCATTATTATTGACAAGAACGGATCTTTTTTGGTGTACATTTAAATAGTAATTTGGGTTGTGTTTAAATAGTAATACTGTTTTTAAAAATTTAAGTGACAAAATTAAAGAAACAACAGTTTTTTTGTTTTTTTTATGGATCTTTAAATAATAACTTTCATTACTTTAATTTGTTTACATTTGATTGACAACAATTAGTGAGAGGGGTGTTTTTGTGTATTTTTAAATAATAATTTACATTTTTTTAACAACAATTATTGTGTGTGTATGTTACGTTACTTTATTTATCAATTTGGTTAATAATATTTACTGGTAGACATTTCAATATCATTAATGGCATGCTGTACGGTCAACTCGTCATGGCTCCGGTAATGCAGCAAATGTAAAGACTTGACAAATGGCATTTGAAATTCCTCAAACCAGCTGCCTTTTCAAAGTGCACATTTCTTTCGGCAAGAATGAGACTTACAAATGAAAGTCCAAAGATCTTTATGGATCTCAAGTCTCATACATTCGCTGCACAAACATCTTTTTTTCTTTCAGCAGGATATTTTTCTGCTGTAGAAATGTTACAGTGCTGGCTTCCATGTCTGGTAATTCCCATCTTTTCATATTTTCTGTTTTCGAATTTGCCATACTTTTTGTCTCGGAAAATTTCTCGCTAAAACGTGACTCAAAGCATGATCTTTAAAATATTACGCTAACCCACCATAATCAAAAATTTAGGAGGAATACAAATTTATGAGGAACAATCATGATACTGTTAAAATTGTTAAAATGTAACAGTACATCAATTCGTCTTAAAAAAAAGGCACCGATGAAAATTTAAATAATTTTGACACAATCAAATTAACACACCCTCGTACGATATTGTTACATCAAATACATAACACAGCATTATGATATAGTGTGTGACACAAACAACTACGGCATTTTCCTCTGCTTTTAGCATCGGAAAAAGCCACACCATTAGCCGTTAAGCCGAGTTAACATTCTTTCTAGATTTTATCGTAGAAAGAAGACTTAACTCTGAGTTAACAGTATACCTTTTAGCGTAGTTAACAATCTTTCTAGGATTTATTTTAGAAAGAATGCTTAAAGGCTTGGGTGTGGCTGTGGAAACGGCATATTTCTAGAAATTTAGCTAGAAATAGCGCCTCTAGCGGCTGACTCGAAGGATCAGATGACAACCAAAAAAGAATGCCAAACTACTTATTATGCAGATCTGTTGATATAGGAATTGATGTTTATAAAAATATATAATATATTTGAAATGTCCCATAGAAAAATATTATTCCAGCCACACTCCCCTTTTACATAAAAAAAAAAACTACAAGACGATTCAATATTTTATATAGCCTTCAGCAACCGGGATGCATTGCTTCAATGGAAGTATATATGTATTGAAAATATTTATTTAAGCAAAGCTATATGGATTATTTAAGAAAATTGCAAGAAAACTTAGTGCTGCCCTTCTTATAAAAAAATAAAAAGCCTAAAGGTATTGAAAAAATGCTTAAAAATTAGAGAATTCTAACATGAATTTTATATGTAAAGATGAAAGAAAATTACATATAGCAAAGTCTAAAATGATAATAAAGAAGTCAAAACTACACACACACACACATATATATATATATATATATATATATAATAGCACATATTGTGAGGAAGATTTGCCACACTTTCAATTCCTATGTTTTTTTCTAATTCTTTTCTATAATATTTATGAGTATATATATATATAAAAGTTTATACGTCATATGATATGATAATATTAAAAAATGGAAAGTTGATAAAAAAATGCAATAACTAAAATAGATGATAGTACATGATTGAATCCAAGTTCTAAAGTGAATAAAATATTGTATATATATATATGTAAAGTATTTTTTTTAAGTTAAACAGTATTAATTTTGTATTAATTCTCAACGTTTTGATGCAATAACATTCATCATTGTTAAGGTCTAGTTAGATTTCACGTAGTGACGATATGTGATAAGGTTGAAAAATAATGTGTGATAATGACAATCACATTTTAATAATAACTATGAGAATAAACTACACCGTTTTTATTCCTAAAATGGACAAAAATTATATATATATATATGTGTGTGTTGGAATAAGCATAAGAACATTAAAATGAGTTGAATATTACTGAATATACTTACTAGTATTTTTTCTTTACGACATAACTTTTCATAGGTTCCCATTATTTTATTCCAATCAACACCATAAATTGAAAGCGTTGGTACTGTTTGTACTATAATCTTTGACGAATTTAATTTATTCGAAGAATTTAATTCATTTGAAGAATTTAATCTATTTTTGTAATATATGAAGTTACTTTTAGCGGGATTATGTTGAGGTTCTGAAATAAAATACATTCTCATATTCAGTGCTATTTCATAAATAAATATATAAATACTATCTAAGGCTATTCTAGTAACTCACCTTCTGTATTTTTAAAATTAATATTCTTTGTGTTTACATTCAAAATAAAATAATAAAAAATACTAAGAAAACTTAAATTTTCTTCATTATAACCATGTATTTGTCTATTGAACTCTCTTCAATTATTTGTTTAAGGGGCAATAAACATAGATCTTATATAAAAAATATTTACACAATTTTATGTCATTAGTATTTTATTTTTATTTTGTATATGGATATATCATTAAATTAAAATTAAATAAATTTTAGATTTATTGTATCAGTTGATAGGATAAACAAAGTATTAAATATAATTTTGAATCGTATGTTATATATAATGTTTAAATACAAGTATATTGTTTATAATGAAATTAATGTAAGGAATAGGGATTTGAACTCAGACCTTCATGCTCTCTACGGTTATCTACTCCATCTTATACAACCGATACACATAATAGTATACATGAAAAAATATGAATGATCTCCAATTTTCATATTTTGTGCTAAAGCAGCACTCATTAGTTGGTTCAGATCATCTCTCACACACCCATATGCATATATATATATATATTGTAACAAAATTAATGTAATCAAAAAAAAGATATTATTATATCTGAGTAAAGGAGTCCAATATCAAAATTAAAGGTTGATCAAATTATTAATAACCAGTATTATAACTCAGGTATATGGAAATCACATGAAGTGAGTACACTAGTAATTCAATAAAATATAACTCAGGTATACAGGCAGTAGGTTTTATCCACTTTTATTCCTTGGTTTGATGTTAAGTGCATGTTTAAACAAATACTAAGTGAATATGGTCTAGCAGGGCGCCACTAGATTATCTGAATCTAGACATGGTTATATCCAATAACCTTTCACATGTACCGGGTTTGAATCCCTTTTTGGTACTTTATTTCTAATAAAAAATGAGAGATTTTGCTTTTTGAGCCATATCACTATACGCACTAATATTTAGGTAAAAGTAAAACATCTTTAAACCAAAGTGGAGTTCATTGAACATAAATCATTTCTCAAATCTTAACATAACAAATGTGTTTCAATATTTTTATAAGTTCACTAGCTCAGATTATATATAACTAATTTAGGATGGCAATTCACTCATCCTTGCATGAAATAGATGATGGGATGTGGTTATAATAATACTAAGAGATCACTAAATATTATAAAATCAATATTTATTTATGGCCTTTAAACAGTTAAACAGCTCATTAATTAAAACGATGATGATGATGATGATGATAATAATAACAATAATGACAAGGGTTTCAATTACAGCTCTAGGACTAAGCCTAAACATAAAACTAAATTTTATAAAGAAATTCATAATTATTGCTTAAGTTTAGCATATTTACTTATATCTTAAATAACTAATATTCAACCATTGATGATGATGAATAATCACACTTAACAAAGACTACAATTAATGAAATATATACGCCTCGTTTAATAAAACAAACTAATATTTATTACTACAGTTCTAACATATACATAAAAATTTCTAGATAATATGAAAATTGATATGAATAATAATAATAATAATTGATTATATAACAATCCTCAGATTAATTTTAGGTTCTTCCCCCTTTTCCTTCAAATGTATTTGTATTAAGTTGGACGTCACATTGACCATGATTTTCACTCCATGAGAAAAGTATTAAAAAAAATATTATCTGCTCATTAGCACACATACTTTAAAATCCAACATGTAAATAGAATGTAAAAAAAAAATGTTAGTAAAATTGAAAGAGCAAGTTTTAGAAAAAAGTTTTAAATTATTTTCTCCCCCTCCCTTCCAAGCGCTGAAATCTATACTGAACTTGAAACAAAATAATCTAATATTCTAATACTACTCATTATTCCACATTCACTTCCAATTATACACATATAAAAATATTATTATGTATGTGCGTGTTTTATCCCATGATAACAAAATATTATTTAAAACCAAAATAATAATATATTAGTTAAAACTAAAATCATAATACCATAAAAAAAAAATTGTTTTACACATTAATATTTCACAACTGTAAAATTAATAAACAAATCATTTTCATACATTCAAGATCATTTATGAAGCTCAAAGTTATTATTGGTAAGACATTCTGGTTTTAATCGATCTGAATAGTCTTTAAAAGTTCTTTAAATAAAATATACCACTTTATTGCTAAAATGTTTATTAAGACTGATATAAAAAAAATAGATATAAAAAGTCATATTACCAATCTTTTGTTTGTGGCGAATTTCCAAGGGTTCAAACTTGTCTTGTATAAGGTTTATATTTCTGCAGTTACCATTTCCGTTTTACTGGGAACAATCTCTTTCTTGAGGTGTATAACTATTTGATGATGGTGACTCTATTGAGGTTATTTGCTTTAGTGGATAATTTGGAAATCATTATATTAATTTTTCTTCTCTTCCTGTCAAGCATGTGGATGAAATACAGCAGTTGTTTTCACATTTATAAATTTTCTTGAGTTTAAAATCAGTTGTTGGAACAATTAATTAGACTTGATGATTAATATTTATCAGTAGATTAATTCATCTTCTTTGAATGCAGGTGAATGCTTTCTTCCTTCTATTAAAAACATCTTATTTATCTGGTCAGTTGAAAGGTGTAGAATATTATTTTAGACACATCTTTTCTTTCCTATGTGATGTGCAGCTTCCTCCAGATGGTCCGGAATCGATGGGACATACATATAATTTTTCTAGCAAGCCATTTTTTTTATATTTTCAGCATTCAATTTGATAGTTTAATAATCTGAATCAATCACAATAATAATCTTAATAATAATTCAAAACAGCTTTTTATATCCAATTTTTAGCTACCTTAACCAATCAGAGATAGCATCACTTGCTATTTTTGGACAAATTTGTTTTAATTAGATCTCTAATTTATTTTCAACTATATTATTTTTCAACTGAAAAGTTTAATCCTTTTTCCAGACACTTTTGTTTTAAAAAAAAATAGACTCAATTCTTATTTCCTTTCTTTTGTTTTTTTTTTCTTTTTAACATCCAGGTAACACTTCAAATCTTTGAGCTTCCTTCTTTAGATCTTGAGATAAGACAAATTCAATTTTTAGAGTTCTCACCCATTATAAGCTCCCAAAGTGAAACAATCATTTACAAAAAAAAAATTGCTACAAAGATCGATATCTGATTAAACAGATTTCCTCTTTTAACAAAAAATTGTACAAAAAAAATAATTTGACAGATTTAATACTTCCTTTTCTTTCAATATTTAGGAAATGTAAAATTTTGTATGTAATGTACACACATCCTTCATTCTTTCAAATCATTCATAAACTAACCTTAAATAATATAATTGCTAGCTTAGTAATTATAACCCAATTATTTAATTAAATCTGTAACTTTTAAATCCCACTTATAATTAAAGAAAAGCAAAATAAAAGTATAGAATAAGATGTTAGAATTGATCAAGCATAGCTTAGTTTTAAAGAAAGTTAAAATGTTGAATATTTGAAATATAAAACAAATAAATAATTTACACATACATTGCCTATATGTATGCATTATAGCGTTGCTTTTTAACAGAAAATTTAAATATTAAATAGTTTAAATGTGTGTATTACCTTTCTATCAACACACAAACAAGTAAAGCATGTAATTGTGGACCCATTCTTTCTCTGTTTAAAGCTTTTAGAACTGGACCTTGTAGGGTTTGAACTTGGATGCCCTACAGCTTCTTTTATGGTTATATAAAATTGTGATGATGATTTTTGGTTTACCTTTTCTACATGCACATTACTATAAATTTGGCTAGTGACCAAATTGTAATGGCACAACTTTCTCCCCCTTCGGATAAAATCATCAGAACTTTTGTTTTAACTATATTTAAAAAAAAAATCCTAACTAATAAATACACTAATAATAATAAACACTTATAATATATATATAAAAAAAAATTAACTACTGGTAAATATATTTTTCATTAGAAAACCTAAAAGTAATTTATTTGGAGATCTTTGCCAGGCTATTCTGCTGAAGTATAAGGGATCAAACTCCTAGCATTATAGGTCCCCTTATTCCCATCAAGAGCAGCAAGCATAAAGGCATTCTCCCCTATTTTCTTGGTAATTTGGAATGGCTTTTTCTTTTCAAACCATATTGTGGTCTGCATAAAAATTGCAAACATACATTCAGTCCCTTTTGAGATCTTTATTTTTTTTCATTTTGGCTTTTTCAGCACTGTGGTAATTCCACTGGTAGAGGATTGTTTGTCTCTAGGAATTACTTTCTTCACAACACTATCCCCAGAATCTCCCCAGGATTGATTAGGAGGCCTAGCCCTATAATTATTCCTATATCTATAACTACCAAAATTCTGATCCCGTGTCTGATCACCTAGATTCAGACTAGAGACATTATAACTATACCTATCCTTGGTGCTCTTGGGCCTACTCTCTGAATCTAGCTCTGAAATTTCTAGAGCATCCAGGATTTCTGATGCTTCCTCTATACTGCAGCAATCAGCAGCAATAAGCATTTGCTCAATGTTTCGGGGTAGATTGTGTCGGAGTATTCTCAGGATCTGGTGCTCTGAGAGAGGAAATGCAGTCAGACTTTTCAACTTAACTGCCTGCCCTCTGAAAAATTGTGTATAGCTACCCTTGGTACTGCCGTACTTTTCCTGAGTGATCTGGTAGTGCACCTGGTCCTGCCTATCTTCACTCCAAAAACAGGCTAAGATAACACAACGAAAATCCCCAAAGGTAGTGGGCTTATCAAACAGGGACCGCCACCACTCCTTAGCATAGGCATAAAGATGGTTACAGGCAATGGCCAACTTTTCCCGTTCATTTAACCTACACACAGAAAAGAGTTCTTCCAATGTATACAGATACTCTAAGGGGTTTTCCCTGCTTTCCCCACTAAAGGCCTTAATTTTAATTAAATTTGAGGTCATTGACCCTCCTACTCTATATTCATCTTTACTGGTACGGTCAGCCCTATCTACTAATTTTTTAACTTGTGGATTTTTAACTAAAGTAGGCATCCTTTTCTCAGACTGACTATGTTCTGATCTATCCCTACAGTCATCTGGACTGATGCTAACATCATTTTTCCTCGACTTTGGGTTTGACTGACTCTGCAATCCTATATCAACTCGATCTCTTAATTCCCCTATTTTCTGATAGAGATCTTCCATCTTGGGGTTCATGTATTCCATAACATACGCCTTCTGGTTCTCCTCAACCTTCTCCAACATAACACCCAATTCATGTTGATTTATTCTGGGTCCCTCTTCTAAAGAACTTGATTTGTCCCTTTTCACTATCTCCTCCCTAAAGCTATCCATCTGTTTCCCCAATTCTTTTCTAAGATTTTGGTCCATCTGTACACACTCATTGGCCAAGACTTCTCGTATTTCCTTTTCTAAGCCACTAAACCTATTTTTCATAGTGAGGGTTTGATCTACACAGGTCAAGGTGGCTTCCTTATATGAGTCCACTTTGGCTACCACCTCCTCTAATCTAATATGAATTCCTGCAGAAGTTATTTCGGCATTTTTTTCTATGCATTCTGATATGGATTGGGAAACCAAACCATGGACCTCATTCCTAACTAAGTCAATCTCTCTCTTATTTTCTTCAATAGACTGCTCCACTTGAGCCTTTAATGACTGCAGTCCCTGACAGCCCTCCTGTTTTGCCACTTCCATAGATCTACAAACTCCTTCTATCCTATCCTCTAATGAAGTAAACCTGTTCTTGTACTCTATATGGGATTTTTCAATCTTAGTTTCCAAGGCTACGATCATTTGGCTGTTGTTTTCAATAGATTGATCTATCTTTGCTTTTAGATCTTCTCTCAAATTTTCTATAGTTTTCTCTACAGATTGACCTATCTTTTGTTCTAGACTTTCTATACTTTTCTTACTCTCTTCTCTTAGACTTTCTATATTTTTATCCATCTTTTGTTCTAGATTTACCATACTTTTATTATTTTTCTCTATCTTTTGTTCTAGATTTACCATCCCTTGCTTATTATCTTCTCTTAGACTTTTGAACATCTGCATTATCATTAATTTCATGTCTGAGAGTTCTTTATTTTCTATCTGAATCTGGCCAACTTCTGGCTCCTCATCTACTTCCACACTTGAGGCCATATTATTGCTACTAACATTAAAGGCATCTTCCTCTATTTCCTCTTTTTCCTCTTGTGTTTTTAAGAAAACCTCCCCATCCTCTTCTTCAGTATGAAAACGATCACTGATTCCTGGTATTGGGGCACCTTCCTCTTCCATAACCTCTTCCATACTATAATTTAGTTCACTCATGTTATAAAACTATATATATCCCATCTGTACTTCCCTGACCATCAAAAATCCACACATCTTCCCCCTGTCTGACACCTATTCTGACCAACTGACTGATTTGATTTTCACCTTATTATGCATTACAAATACAACAACAACAAAAAAAAATTTTAATATCCTTATTTAATGAACTACACAACAATAATCTATAGTGTATGTCTGTCTGTAATAGCCCAAATTATACATTCATCCATTCTCCCAGAAATCCGACAGATATTGACAGTCCACAGAATGACTAGCAGTTCACAATCTTGAGATAAATAAAAGAATTCAGTCACAGCACTATAATCACACAATGCATCACGAGCACTCAGAAGATCATCCCAATTCGATCACTATTAACTACCACAACCCTTGATTGAATGATGAAAACTCCGTTGCAATAAAAGATGTATTTTAAGTCTTAGGGGCTAAGATAGATAAACTATGCCTTGCTCTCTCTCTTGGAGTCTTATGTGGCAAGTATCAAGGAATGCCCTGCTTATTATAGACTACAAAAACGAAACCTTGCTCTCTCTCTTGGAGACTTATAGGCTGATATCATGGCAGGACTACTGTTAACTGCTTCATGATAAAATAAGAATAACATATAAACTTGATTGGAAAACTATGCCGTGCTCTCTCTCTCTTGGAGACTTATAGGCTGATATCATGGCAGGTCTGCTGTTAACTGCTTCATGATAAAATAAAGATAACATATAAATTGGGTTGGAGCAGTGAATGGGTTTGATCATTCATAAGTTACACGAAATACATAGCATTCTCAAGGCAATGACAAAACTCTCCACTCATCATCAACACTGCAATCTAACCAACCAAACTCCAACGATCAATCATCCAATCAAACCTCTAAAATCATAGACTTTTTACAAAATGAACTCCCCAAACACACATGAGACTACTATTCCATAATTCATCACTATTACTATGCCTATCCTATCTGGCAATAAATCATTTTAATGTTCCACAAAAAAAATCTATTATTTATTTCACCTTTGTCTTAAGTTGTGATATTCATCTCTATTTTCAAAATTGATAAAACAAAACTAAGCTGTTTTATGGCTGTACCCATTTTATCATCATCAATGAAAAATTAAATCAATTAAACATCATCACCTAAAATAAGACTGTTTGGCCAAGAAAATTTTGTAAGACAAAAAAAAAATTTTTACTGAAACAAAAATTTTACTAAAAAAAAATTTCTCTATTTTTAACCACACATCTCCCATCATTCTATAGACTCTCTTTTTCAGGTATATGGTAAAATATCAGGCCCCAGTTGGGTGTCCATTGTAACATAATTAAAGTTACTCAAAGAAATATTTAAAGGAGTCCAAATATCAAGAATTATAACTAAGTAAAGGTTCAAAATATAACACTATCAAGAATTATTATAAGCAAATTATTATAGCAATGTATTAATACTCAGGTATATGGAAATCACGTGAAGTGAGTACACTAGTAATTCAATAAAATATAACTCAGGTATACAGGCAGTAGGTTTTATCCACTTTTATTCCTTGGTTTGATGTTAAGTGCATGTTTAAACAAATACTAAGTGAATATGGTCTAGCAGGGCGCCGCTAGATTATCTGAATCTAGACATGGTTATATCCAATAACCTTTCACATGTACCGGGTTTGAATCCCTTTTTGGTACTTTATTTCTAATAAAAAATGAGAGATTTTGCTTTTTGAGCCATATCACTATACGCACTAATATTTAGGTAAAAGTAAAACATCTTTAAACCAAAGTGGAGTTCATTGAACATAAATCATTTCTCAGATCTTAACATAACAAATGTGTTTCAATATTTTTATAAGTTCACTAGCTCAGATTATATATAACTAATTTAGGATGGCAATTCACTCATCCTTGCATGAAATAGATGATGGGATGTGGTTATAATAATACTAAGAGATCACTAAATATTATAAAATCAATATTTATTTATGGCCTTTAAACAGTTAAACAGCTCATTAATTAAAACGTTGATGATGATGATGATGATGATAATAATAACAATAATGACAAGGGTTTCAATTACAGCTCTAGGACTAAGCCTAAACATAAAACTAAATTTTATAAAGAAATTCATAATTATTGCTTAAGTTTAGCATATTTACTTATATCTTAAATAACTAATATTCAACCATTGATGATGATGAATAATCACACTTAACAAAGACTACAATTAATGAAATATATACGCCTCGTTTAATAAAACAAACTAATATTTATTACTACAGTTCTAACATATACATAAAAATTTCTAGATAATATGAAAATTGACATGAATAATAATAATAATAATTGATTATATAACAATCCTCAGATTAATTTTAAGTTCTTCCCCCTTTTCCTTCAAATGTATTTGTATTAAGTTGGACGTCACATTGACCATGATTTTCACTCCATGAGAAAAGTATTAAAAAAAAATATTATCTGCTCATTAGCACACATACTTTAAAATCCAACATGTAAATAGAATGTAAAAAAAAAATGTTAGTAAAATTGAAAGAGCAAGTTTTAGAAAAAAGTTTTAAATTATTTTCTCCCCCTCCCTTCCAAGCGCTGAAATCTATACTGAACTTGAAACAAAATAATCTAATATTCTAATACTACTCATTATTCCACATTCACTTCCAATTATACACATATAAAAATATTATTATGTATGTGCGTGTTTTATCCCATGATAACAAAATATTATTTAAAACCAAAATAATAATATATTAGTTAAAACTAAAATCATAATACCATAAAAAAAAAAATTGTTTTACACATTAATATTTCACAACTGTAAAATTAATAAACAAATCATTTTCATACATTCAAGATCATTTATGAAGCTCAAAGTTATTATTGGTAAGACATTCTTGTTTTAATCGATCTGAATAGTCTTTAAAAGTTCTTTAAATAAAATATACCACTTTATTGCTAAAATGTTTATTAAGACTGATATCATAAAGAAAATAGATATAAAAAGTCATATTACCGATCTTTTGTTTGTGGCGAATTTCCAAGGGTTCAAACTTGTCTTGTATAAGGTTTATATTTCTGCAGTTACCATTTCCGTTTTACTGGGAACAATCTCTTTCTTGAGGTGTATAACTATTTGATGATGGTGACTCTATTGAGGTTATTTGCTTTAGTGGATAATTTGGAAATCATTATATTAATTTTTCTTCTCTTCCTGTCAAGCATGTGGATGAAATACAGCAGTTGTTTTCACATTTATAAATTTTCTTGAGTTTAAAATCAGTTGTTGGAACAATTAATTGGACTTGATGATTAATATTTATCAGTAGATTAATTCATCTTCTTTGAATGCAGGTGAATGCTTTCTTCCTTCTATTAAAAACATCTTATTTATCTGGTCAGTTGAAAGGTGTAGAATATTATTTTAGACACATCTTTTCTTTCCTATGTGATGTGCAGCTTCCTCCAGATGGTCCGGAATCGATGGGACATACATATAATTTTTCTAGCAAGCCATTTTTTTATATTTTCAGCATTCAATTTGATAGTTTAATAATCTGAATCAATCACAATAATAATCTTAATAATAATTCAAAACAGCTTTTTATATCCAATTTTTAGCTACCTTAACCAATCAGAGATAGCATCACTTGCTATTTTTGGACAAATTTGTTTTAATTAGATCTCTAATTTATTTTCAACTATATTATTTTTCAACTGAAAAGTTTAATCCTTTTTCCAGACACTTTTGTTTTAAAAAAAAAATAGACTCAATTCTTATTTCCTTTCTTTTGTTTTTTTTTTTCTTTTTAACATCCAGGTAACACTTCAAATCTTTGAGCTTCCTTCTTTAGATCTTGAGATAAGACAAATTCAATTTTTAGATTTCTCACCCATTATAAGCTCCCAAAGTGAAACAATCATTTACAAAAAAAAATTGCTACAAAGATCGATATCTGATAAAACAGATTTCCTCTTTTAACAAAAAATTGTACAAAAAAAAATAATTTGACAGATTTAATACTTCCTTTTCTTTCAATATTTAGGAAATGTAAAATTTTGTATGTAATGTACACACATCCTTCATTCTTTCAAATCATTCATAAACTAACCTTAAATAATATAATTGCTAGCTTAGTAATTATAACTCAATTATTTAATTAAATCTGTAACTTTTAAATCCCACTTATAATTAAAGAAAAGCAAAATAAAAGTATAGAATAAGATGTTAGAATTGATCAGGCATAGCTTAGTTTTAAAGAAAGTTAAAATGTTGAATATTTGAAATATAAAACAAATAAATAATTTACACATACATTGCCTATATGTATGCATTATAGCGTTGCTTTTTAACAGAAAATTTAAATATTAAATAGTTTAAATGTGTGTATTACCTTTCTATCAACACACAAACAAGTAAAGCATGTAATTGTGGACCCATTCTTTCTCTGTTTAAAGCTTTTAGAACTGGACCTTGTAGGGTTTGAACTTGGATGCCCTACAGCTTCTTTTATGGTTATATAAAATTGTGATGATGATTTTTGGTTTACCTTTTCTACATGCACATTACTATAAATTTGGCTAGTGACCAAATTGTAATGGCACAATATATATATATAAACAATTTAAGGGCAAAAAATATATTTTAAATTTTTTAGTAGTGCTTTCAATTGCGTAGTAATCCTCATCAGCTTTAAATGATTTTCAAATTTTAATGGTATGTAAATTTCCATAAGCTATGTATGGCCATATTTGCAACTTTCCTAATGCTAACATTATTTTTATATTTATCTATTAAAATTGCCTCTTTAATTTTTCTCTTTTTATGATTCCTTTCTTCCATTAATATTTTATTTCATTAATATTAAATGTAAATCTATATTTACAAGTCTTTTCATGGTCAAAGAATACTGAAGTTGTATTAAATTAACAATTTACATTATTTTTAATCTGATTATATAAAAACTGTTTCTTCTTTAATCTATTTTCCACAGAACATCTTCATTCAGCGATATATAATCTATTACATCCACATAAAATCTGATAAAGTATATTAATTTTTTGCATTTTAAAAATTATATGCTTAGAATTATTAATCAATCAATTAACATTCAGAGGAACAAAATATGAAATATAATACTTTTCTTTAAATATATTCTTAATTAATTTAGATTGCATGTTATTTACAAATGGCATAGAAATCCATTTTTTATTATCTAAGATAACATTGCAAATCCTCTTCTTCTTATTCATTAGTAAGATTCAAATAATGTATTTAATACAATTGCATTATATGGATATAACAATACCATACTTAGATAAAAACAGGGTGCTTTACATTAAAAAAGAAAGAAACAGAAAAATATAACTCAAGGGTGAAATTAGACTAGTTAAATAGAAATGAGGCCATGTTCAAATTTAGCCTGCATTTAAATGACAAAATTAAGATACCCCCCTCTAGTGGACATTTTCAGATTTACTTGAAACTATTTTGAGCATATACAAAAAGGCAAGGTTTTATCTGTAATGAAAATAAAACTATCATGGTCCTTGGTGATTCAGTTTGAGAGTTTATAAAGCGAATATCAGGGCACAATGGCTTATACAAGGCTGAGTCTACCATATAGTTAAAAAATAGAGCTCATTTACCACATCATGATCTGAGCTCAGGATGAAAGTATAAGTGCTTGTGTCCAGTAGCAATATTAGAAAGGGATGAAGATACAATTTAACATCAATCACAATCCCAGAGAGGACTAGCCCTATTAACCAATGATGACAGGGGCTATGGATATGTGCAGAAACACCCACAAATCACTGAGTAGCACAATATAAGAGAAAATGTGGGCAAATGACCATTAAAAATTAAAAACCTTAAGTAAATATACATATGTGAAATGATATGACTTCAAAATTTTATGAGACTGAGAAAATGTCTACCATTAAAAATAATTATTACTTTATCCCTTTTGACTAATGCTATATATACAAAAATATATATTTTACTTGATAATTAATCACTATTTAACTAGTTCACCCTTAGAGTTAATAAAGACTTAAGGTTTTAATTTATATATATGAATGTACTGCCCCTCTCTTACATTTAATAAATTACATACATTTAATCTATATACATTCTAGACAAATACACACACACA